>VXAB01011513.1:201167-218691 GCA_013399175.1 Odontophorus gujanensis
GAAAGATGAATCAAAAATATATATCCAGAACACCAATCCATGACTTATAAGTAAGTTTAAGCACACCACTTCGGAGTCTACACCCAAAGAATAAGTTTGAAAGAATAGGTTGAATGAACAGAAGGAAATCAGTGTGAACTCTTCCACTTTCTTAAAGGACTTCAACCATAACCATTCAAACTCTGAATCTGGCACTGCCTTTGTTTACCCAGGAACGTGAAGGAAGGCTGTAGAGAAGAAGCTGCAGCTCCTACACAAATCAACAAGGCCACGCCATAGCCTAAGCTGTCACAAATTCCAGGGCACGCATCGGTCCCATCACATCGATGTACGGCTTCGCCGACAAGTCATACACACACGTGAAGGAATGCAATCAAAGTCAGAGTTAAAAATAGACAGCTCTGAAGCTCACCGCCTCCTTGCTGAGCTGCCTCCTCTCCTTCACCCCAACGGGTGAAGATCCCGTCGGGTCCCTCTCATCCCCGCGGTGCACTCGGAAAGCCGCCCCGCGCTGCCAAGCNGGGGCCAAGAGGGGGGAGGGCGGCGCCATTTTGATTGTGGGCAAGATGCTTGTTGCCTTGGTGGGCGCGTTTGGTTTTCTTTTGTTGTCTTTTTTCTTTTTCTTTTTTTTTTTTTCTCCTTAACTGTTGTTCTCCGTGCTGCGATTCTGTGTTTTGTGCGAGCTCCAGCTGTCCGTGGTCTTGGCAATGTCGCCTGTTTATTGCTGTCCCTTATTTGCGAAGGCTCAGGAGCCGCTCTCATTGTTTCCCCGCAGACCGCACAGAGGTTTTTCCTGCCCGCGCTCAAAATGGCGGCGGGAGGGTTGCGGCCGACACTGTTTCCTGCGGAGCTTTGCGGGCTCGCTGGTGCCACGGGGCTGGACCGGTGGTTGCCCACTAGTGGCAGCCGCCCCCTGAGGGTGTTAGCCCACGAGGTCTCCCATCTGCAGGCGTCTGTCCTCTAGTTGCTGGTGGCTCCTGGAGACTGCTGGCTTGGGATATGGGCAGCCCTTCCTGTGCTGGGCCATGCACGGCAGGCGTTGGTGATAACACTAATTGAGTTGTTAGGGTTGGAAAGGACCTCTCAGATCATTTAGTCAGACCACCAGCCCAACACTTCCATGCCTGCAGACCACATCCCTCAGTGCCACATCCATACAGTTCTTAAATACCTCCAGGGATGACAACTTTTTTGGTCTATGGAAATGGTCTATGGGAGGTGTTCCTGCCCACAGCTGGGTAACCTTTGGGGATCCCTCCCAACCCAAACCCAAGTGCACCACACCCTGAGGTGGAGCGTGAGGGTCAGTGTGAGGGCACAATAGCATCCATCTGCTGAGAAAGAATGGAACCTAACACTGTCTTAACAATATTTGTGGTCTTTGGGTCTGTGAAATGAGAGAAGCAAACGTGCGATTGGAGAAATCGTGAGTCGTTATATATACAAGGGTGCTTATCCATCAAATGGAGGCAACACTGAGTGCTTTGCAGCAGTGCTGGCAGGAGCCATGACTCCAGGGGTGCCGCATGGTCCCATTTGGCCATGCTTGCTGGCAGGGTGCAAGCCACAGCCATAGTTTGCTCTAGGTCTCTGTTTTCCCAGATGGGCCACCAGATAGATTCGTCTTGAAAAAAGTGGCAGAGGGAAAGATCTGTTGTATGAATGATCTGTTTATTGATGAACTGTCTTAGATTTTTAGTGTTGCATGCACCCATGTTCTTCAATCATGCACTTCCCTACAAGATTAATATCTTGGATTGGGTTTAGAGTTCTTGAAAATGAGGTCTATTTCAGCTGACATAACAACATAACAGATTTGGATAGTACAGTAGATCCAGAATCTCAAAGGGACTGACTGATGCACAGACTAAATAAAAATAGTTACGTTTGTTATGGTTCTTACACAATTGTAATATAGGCTGTTCTTTGTTGTCAGAACACCCCAAAGACACATTGAATCCCATATATTGTTTTTTGTCTTGAACTATGGCCATAACATGAGGTAATTTTATTTGTGAGGAGAAAATGGAAAATTAGTAGCACTGGATCAAAGCCTTTCACAATAACAGTGGTCATTTCCACAAGATGTTGATTTGAATTAAAGGCCTCTGTGTAAATGCTAATCTCTCACACTGCATATTCTTTTAACCACTGCATTGAAGCAGCACATATGTGAATGATTGACTTGAGAGCTCATGAGTCCCTCTTAACATTTCTCAGAACCACTCAAACCACAGTAAGTATGATGCCAGATCAATGCTGTGAACAGGAGCCACATGTTGACTTCTGTGGGCAGCAGGTATGTGCATCAAGCAAGACAATCAAATTAAGAACTTAGAAAGGCAAACGACAGTCAGTGCATGATCTTGATTTTACTTTATGAACATGGCCTCTACTGTGTATGCATTACTTTTCTGGGAAAATAAGTCAGTTTTTTTCTATTCTATTTTAAACCCAATATTGCACAACCAAGCAGCCAGACTTTCTAATTCATGCTGCAGAGAATTCAACCTCTAAAATGAATGGGAACTCTAATGAAACTAGGATGTAAGGATGGTAAAATCTGCCTCCATGAAAAAATGGAAATACCAACGGTGTTATTAAAAAAAGAAAAAAAAAAGAGGGTCTACAAAATAAATGTGAGAACAACTTTGAGTCCTATCATTGTGGTATGTATGAATCTTAATTCTTAGAGCATAAAAATACAAGCAGTTTTAATTGTTTTATACAGAAAATGTCTTTCTCAAAAGATATTATTAGATGTTTAGAAAACAAATAGCTCACAGGGCATATTCTTCCTTTCATCTTTATCCAGAACTCCTACTGTTTTCAGTCAAGAGCTCTGTGTGGAAAAAAAACAAAACAAAACAAAACAAAAAAACCAATACAATATGTTTCAGTGTCTGTAAATGATAGAGCAAAAGACATTCTGTTAATTTATTTCTGAGTTAATCTGGCTTGTATTATTTCATACAAGTTTCAGGCTCTCCAAGCTGCTTGGTTAATGTGTGCAAGGCATACAAATACTAACATTAGGATAACATGGTATTATACGAGCGTGTTGAAGAGTGTTTTAAAAAAATGTGTCTTCTACTAAAAAAAAAAAAGTAATAAAATATGATGGAATATAAAATATTGTTGTTTTTTTTTGTTAAATCTACTTCTGTAAATAAGCAAACTGTGTGAATTCTGAGATAATGAAGTTCAACAACTAGTCAGGTGAGGAAATGCCCAATTCTATTACAGAACACGTCGGAAAGACTTTGAAATGGGCAACCATAACTGTAGTTATTGTCAACTTTGTTAGTATGATTGGTAAGGAATAGCAGATTGAACACAGGAAGATGTACAGTTGCTCTGCCTTCAGATCTACCTCCATCTCTGTAGAGGCATTCAAGGCAAGGCTGGATGTGGCTCTGGGTGGCCTGGTCTAGGTTGGTGACCCTGTCTGTGACAGGAAGGTTGAAACTAGATGATTGTTAAGGTCTTTTTCAGGCACTCTGATCAAATCCAGGTGACACTGCACTGTTTGTGGGGTCCTTTCCACAGGTCCAGCTGTGAGGATGATAAGTCACAATGGAAAATGCAAACTGCTGAATTGTCATTGAGATTTCTGTTGTGAATGTACTGTGATTAACTTATCTTTAGTTTTGGCAGATGTTGAAAAGGATAAATTGTTTGAAAATAAACAATGAAAAGAAAAAATAAAAGAGAGAGAGCAAGCTGTTGGCCCATACATTCATTCTTCTGTTGGTACAGACTTAGTCCTGGTAGCTTTTTTATTAGTATATTTCAAGTTCATTTAAAAATGATTTAATTCAAAAAATTCCTACCCCTTCCTCTGAAAAGTATGCACAAGTCCTGCTCTTCGCTGCCAAGAAGATTTTCTGATATTCAGTCTCACCCCATCCTCTTTTCCTTTACTCCTACTTATTCCCCTATATCAAAGCCCAAGTATTTCCTCTCCATTGTAAAGGTTTACATTACTTAAGTGTTTGCTGACTGGGGATATGCTTCCATCTACCTCTGCTTTAACGGAGCTGGATGTATTTAGCTCTTTTAACCTTTTCCTATAAAACAGCTCTTCTGGATAATTCTTGCCACCGTTCCTTAAATTGCCTCATTTGCCTTGACATTATGATAGATTGCAGAGAAACGTTGCACATACCAGCATTCCATCTGCTAGGAAAAAGTTGTCCTTTCAGAAGTGTTTCAGTGAGCTCAAGCTGCCAAAATGAGTTTGTATCACTTAAGTGTTTTGCATCACTCAGCTATATTTTTGAGCTAGTACCAGGCACTGCAAAACTGAGCTTTTACTGCTCTGTGAGTCTGTAGCTTCTCTTCTACTTGTCAATGCTCTGCATCTCTGGGTACTCTGCTGGACTTGTCAGCTAAAGTCAAACCTTTCAGCTGAAGATAAGTAGCTCAGGACTCGCTTTGCTTTTTTATTCATGCCAGACAAAAGTCATTGGAGAGTTTTGTTTCCAACATTTTATCTATGGCATTGTGATACTGGTACAAAAAAAAAAAAAAAAAAAAACAAACCCAGAGGAACTATAATATATATTCAAGATTTTCTGCAAGATTTATTTTCAATGGACCCTTGTTACTTTTGACTTCCTTATTCTCTAGATAAGCAGTTGTAAATTTCCTTTTTTATTCTTTGTTTCATTTTTATTTTCTGTTCAGTTAATCACTCGTATGATCATACACCTAATATAAAATCCAAGATACATCATAATTTTTGATAAACCACTGAAAGAAAATACCCTTTATTTCTTTAAGAATTCTACATTGTGTGACCTAAAAGTAATGATCCAGGGTTGCTTCCTTGGATAAGAGGATGATCAACTTCTGATCAGTCTTGACATTTATGACACTTACCTGTGCTGTGAGAGCCTTCTTTCAGCTTTACCATGATAGAGGCTGTGACAGTGCAGGGGAGCTGGACTTGATGATCTCTAGAGGTCCCTTCCAACCCCTACCATTCTGTGATTCTGGTGTACTAGATTCCTCAAATAAAGTAAATTACACAGTATTTTCACCACTACAGTACTAGTTGTAGTAGCACTATGGTGAACTGTGATGCGAACCATTGTTGTAGATAAGGCACACAGGAGCAAAGGGATGCTGACCAGAGGGATCCTGACAGGCTCAAGAGGTGGGCCCATGCAAACCTCATGGAGTTCAATAAGGCCAAGCACAAGGTCGTGCACCTGGATCATGGCAATCCCAAGCACAAACACAGACTGGGTGCTGCATGGATGGAGAGCAGCCCTGCAAGGAAAGACTCAGGGCTGTTGGTGAATGACAAACTCAACAAGAGCTGGCAGTGTGTGCTTGAAGCCAGGAAAGCCATCTGTATCCTGGGCTGCATCAGAAGTGGTCAGCAGAGAGAGGGAGGTGATTGTCCCTTATCTATTTCATTCTTCTGAGACCCCACCTACAATACTGCATTCAGTTCTGGGGTCCCCAGTTGAACTGAGTCCAGAGGAAGCCATGAGGATGATTAGGGGGCTGGAGCACCTCTCTTTTGGAGACAGGCTAAGAGAAATGGGCTTATTTTGCCTGGAGAAGGCTCCAAAGGGGACCTCAGGCTTTCCAGTTTCTACAGGGGCCTACAGAAAAGCTGGAGTAGGATTCTTTTCAAGGGCGTGAAGTGATAGGACAACTGCTAATAGCTTTAAGCTACAAAAGGAGAATAGATACTACTAAGAAATTCTTCACAATGAGGGTGGTGAGGTGCTGGAACAGATTGCCAAGAGAAACTGTGAATGCCTTGTTCCTGGACGTGTTCAAGGCCAGGATGGATGGTGCTTTGGGCGACCTGGTCTAATGGAAGGTGTCCCTGCCCACAGGAGGGAGTTGAATTTGGATGGTCTTTAAGGTCCCTTCCAACCCAAAGCATTCTATGATTCTGTGATTCTATACAAATTTGGAAAGTTACATGCAATACACATTAGTCTTATTAATACATCACTCATTCATGTTTTCCTGCTGCTTGATCTGTGTTGTGCAATTGCCATAGCATAGCCCTTCTCTCGTACTATGATGCCAGCACCAAGAGACTTGGTTGGTCTGATATGGGACAACCTGTAGCATATGTAAAAGGAGTAGACACCTAGAGGAGACTTGCTTGTAGTCAGCTGTGACTAAACCCTCCATGTGGAGTGACAGCACATATCACTTCTGCTCAATCAAAGTTGTTATCAGTGTTATTGCACCCTAACCATCCAATGCAGTGCTATGTACTGTGGCATAGTGAAGTTGGGAGATTAAACAGAAAAGGGCCCGGTCCTGCCACAAAATCCAGACTAGTGGAAGATCTCAACATCAGATTAGCTAATGTGCTTCAGGAAGGGAATTGCTCACATTTGACTATTAGGTGTCTTGCTAGTGTGCTTCAGACTTTCTAGATTCATTCCCCAAGGCTGGACTATTGCAGCCCCTTTTGTCTGCAAGCAGAATTGTATGGCCCTGGATAATGCTTGGTAACCTGGCAAAATTTCTTTACTGATGGTGTAGCCAATAGATGTTTCACTGTGACAACAAGGTATGTGATGTTTATTCCTCTAGTACCCTCCACTGATTTAGGAACACTGGAACTTGGTAACATGACACTACTATCAAGGCTGGCATGGTTCTTTGCAGACCTACAGAGCAGAAAGTCAAGGCTACTGACGTGGTATCTGTGTTGCACCCACAGATTTGTAGATAAGTGATAAATGTGCTAAATTCTGCATGTTGATTTTTTCTGTTGGAAGAGGAGGTATCTTGTGCAAAGCGACCTTTGCAGACAGAAGCAGTCTAGTGATACAATAGGAGAGAGCAAAGAAAGAGAAAAAGAGTGAGCTTAATCTGAGGGCTGACCAACCAACTGCCCTGTTCAGTCTAAAGATACATCAGCTATATTCCTAAGGCTTTTCTAAATGTTGAAGCTTCTGGTTTTGGAGTTAAATGGGATCTCACCAAAATGGTGATATACTCGACTACATGTGCCTTCTCTGATGAGCACACACAACATCATTGCACTGATATCCTCCTGTCAGAGGGTATATGTGCCCATGTGGAGGATGTTAGTTAGCTACTAAGACTCTGAAAATACAGGTGATTTTAATGGGAATCTGTAAATGCTCAGTGTGCTTGATCATTTACCCAGTTGTCTCGATGTAGATTCTAAAGCTTGGCTGTAGACACCAGCATTTGAAGCTCTTGGACTGATTTGCTTCAGTTTCATGCTAGCTGACAATGCACATAGAACCCAGATATCCCTATGGAAGAGGAGGGCATTTTTGTGAGAAGCTGTTGATTTCAATTCATAAGCTGAATGGAGCAACATATGAAGCATGCAAAGAGGGTACACATCAGAGGCAGTGTCACCTGTGTTTTCTGATTACTATCTGGGCCACTTATCCTCAAAGAAGGAAACCAAAGCCAAAGACATTCATGCATGAAGATCAACTTGTGGGATGAGGCAGGATGAAGTTTCTATGGTATAATCTGTTAAAATGCTTTAAAAATTGAAGGCAGCTCTATCTACTTATTCCTGCCTTCTGTGCTTCTGATGTTGCTTCTCCAGCTTTTTGTAGTCTTTTCTGGAGGAGAAGAGTTTGATGATTACTTTCTTCTCTTTGCCCTTCAGACAACTCTGGATATTTTCTCTATCTGAACTGAGTCATATGCTACATGATACGAAGACTGAGTAGGTGAATGTCTGGATTTTCCTGTCCTTTCAGGTAACCCATATTATCATTCAAAATGTCATTCTGGGTACAGACTTAGGGTGTGCACTTCTTCTTTTTTTGGTCTTATGTTGTGTCTTTCATTTTTGTTTCCGAGCTGGATTATATAAATTATGGTTCTTCACTTTTGGCTGACTTCCCCTTTTCTGCTGTGGGTAAGCATCTCTTTCAGTTCTGCATGTTAAAATAGAAGAAAATATATGTATGAGACCAAAAGTAGAGTAGACTCTCATGGTGCAGCTCTGTAGCCTTGAAAATACCTTCACTGATATTTTATTGCTATGGTCTGATAGATGTCATTTTAACACGTCTCCCAGTACTTATGATCTCTTCTCTCACGCTGGAAAATAAAGGCTCTTGAGGAACAACATGGGGGTATTTATGGGTTAGGGTTAGTTCCATGGTCTATAGACTACACCAGTACTGTCATTCAGGGCTGTGTTCCCTAGGTTTTGCATTATTTGCAACCTCTTCGTGTTCTTTTAAAACACACTGTGCTGCCCTTTTTGTGCTGTAAACTGTGGGGGAAAGTGTAGATAGCTCAGGAGGGTTGTCTCCTCTATTTCACCTTCCAGAGGAGACACCAGGCCTTTCAGGCCAGGTAAAGGAGAACTGGCACCAGCTGGGGTAGAATAACACAGTTCTTATATGAGACTGCATTTGCAGAGTGGGGCTGAGCTGTCTTCAAATAGGTTGTAGCTGGCAGTTTGGGAACTGGCTGCAGTTCCCACCCCTGGCTCGTCCTAACTGAATTAGCATGTATTTCAGTCCTGCAAAATTGTATTCAGTGTCTACCAAATCTCTGCATAAACTGAGATGTGGTTGACTGTGAGACATCCCAGTCTTTTGCTGTATAGCAGAGTACAGAAGGATTCAAAAGACGAAGCACTCACTTGGATGAAGAGCTGTGTTGGGTTAGTGTGCCAAGGAAGCCTGAACCAAGGCTCCTGAATAAGTGGTTGATTTTCTTGAAGAAGCTTGTTCTGAATAAGAGCCAGCTGCTCTTTATCCAGGTGCTGCTCTCCCACCAGTGACAGAAGAGCTGTCAGCCTTCCCTGTCCAAACTGAGGTACGGGTACCTTAACATGCATCAGGATGGAGGTGACATTTTGTTCAACAAAATGAACGGGGGACAGTGGAGAACCCAAAACATTTTGAGTTCAAAAAAAGACAACGTTTTGGCACTGATGCCCTCTCTGAAGATGAAAGGAGCCTGTATATTCCTTTAGGGGTATTTCTACATGGGTGAATGTGGGTAGCTGCTTGTCTGCTCTTATACTCTGAGCTACCAGGACACAGGCCAACTCCAATATGAAAACTGAAACCACTGTGCTTATATTTACCATAAGTACTCTCTCAGCAGGGCTTATCAACACAGTTCTTAGCTTTCTAGTCAGTGCAGCTGCCTAATATCCAGAGCAGTCTGGCTTGCATCCAGCCAGCTCTAACCACAAGCAGCTGCATGCACTGCTCCACACAGGCACTTTATCCTCACTTGCATTTCTGTTTAGTTACTTCCAGTAGGCAGGTATCACAGTGGCTTCTGCAGCAGTTGTACACAGCTAAGACCAAACTGGCAGTCATTCTCACAGCTCTTGTGACAATGACATCCTTGGTGTATAATTTCATGGTCTGTTTAATTAAAAAGTAAAAATGAGGACATAGTGACACTGAAGGGGAAAAAAATGAAAACTAAAACAGCTCTAAGCTATTATTTATTGAAAATCACTTAGAAGTGAAATTAAGCTTATCAAAGATGAATGGGTTTCTTGTGGCTCCCAAACAAACAATGAACAACAAAATCCAGGCTTGCTTGTGCAGCGATGATTTAGGTGGTGAATGGGAAGGAGATGGTCACAGTGGGTTGAGCTGAATAAAGCATGCGAGCAAGTTCTTGAAAAACCCATGTAGGAGGGAGTCCTGCTGCAAATCTGTAGAGTGATATGACTCATTTTTACCCAGATAAGGTTTTCATAGGAAAATAAGAGACAAGACCTCTGATCCTGGTTGCTGTCATGTAAAGCAGGGTAATAAATGCTCTTGCTAGTGTCTTAATCATAACTTACAAGCAATTTTCTATTGCCAACATTCCTTTGCTTCATAGTGTACTTTGACATAGTGCTATTGTGTGTGTTTCAAGAGAACTTAATAGCTCTTCAATAAGAGGTTTGATGCCTCACAGATCACCAGAGGTGGCTGTGCCAGAAGGAAGACAGTACATGAAAAGCGGCCAAGGGGACTTCCTGGCTGGGGATCATGCAGCTGGCCATCAGCCTGCTTTCATAGAAGCAGAAGGAGCTGAAACATCCCCAGAGGACCATTTGGGCAAACAATGACAGATGGATCCAGGCAGTCCAGCTTATCCCTTAAGCAATATCTGCTTGTATTGGAACTATTCAGAAAGCCACACTCTGCTTAAAAGGAAATAAACAAATAAATCTACAAGAAGAAAAAGAACAAACCAAGATACCAAATTAGCTGCTAAAGTACATGTTTGCTGTGATAATCAGCTGTTTAACAATAAAGCTGCATGAAATGTTTGTTCCCTTGCATTTGCATCATGCCAGCCATACAAGATGGTCAGGAGCTGGAGTGGGCTGAAATGAACTGCCCAGGGAGGTGGTTGAGTCACCATCCCTGGAGGTGTTCAAGAAACATTTAAATGTTGTACTGAGGGACATGGTTTTGGGGGGAAATATTGTTAGTAGATGGATGGTTGGACTGGATGATCTTGGAAGGTATTTTCCAACCGTGGTGATTCTATGATTGAATGATTCTAAGATAGAAAGCAGAGATCATTCAGTAGCATAAGCAAGAGTCTGAGCCCTACTGGTTCTGCTTATGTCCAGAACTGGCAGATACTAATCTCTTGATCCATCCAAAAAGCCATTTATTTTTCATCCCTTCCGGTTTACCTTCACACTTCTCCTAAAATATGCAGAATGCAAAAACACTTGAAAATAATGGTAGCAGCAGTAAATTCTTGAGTTCATAAGTCTTGTGATCCACTTAGGGTCAGGAAACTGAGACACAGAATGGTTATGATGGCAAAAAGGAAGGAAGAGGGAACACCACTGTTTTCAACAATTCTATTTATATAGAAGACCTGCACTTTTATAAATAAAGATATGAGAAAGCACATTTTTGAAAATACTGCATCCAGTGGGGAAAAAAAGAAGTCCTACAATGAAATGCTGTGAAGTTTTCAAACTTAATGATTGATGTTGGTACTCTAGTGGCAGCTTATATAGAAAGCTGTGTAAGTTTCTGGAGAACAAGTGAAAACTGAATTATTCATAGTTTAATGTGTCATTTCTTTTCACGCTTCATATCTTTGAACACAGTGTCATTTTTAGCTCTTCAAAATACATAGGCACCGCTTTCATTTTTGCAAAACTATGTATTTTAAGAAGGATGTTTAAACAGTGCTGGCAACTTTGCATTTCTAAATGTTAGCATTGTGGTTTTCACCTAAATGAAGCAGGGTTTGCAGTGGAAAACCCATTTTGTAAGCTCAAAAATGTGGTCAGAAAGAATGTGTGGAAAAATGAAAACACAAATTAAAAATATCTGTGTTAAACTTGGGCTGTAATGCCTGCTGCAATTTTACTGTTACTGATGCATTTGCTGTGGAGAGCAGAACACCAGTATGAGGTATAAAAGCACAGGAATTAACTTCTAGCTATTCCAGCAGGGCAGAGCCCTATGAATCACACTACGAAGCACAGATCAAATGTTCTTATGCAAACATCATACTGTGCTGGCACTAATTCTCCACGCACTCTCAGAGGACTGATGATGTGGCATTCCCCAAGTGCACATTTGCTTTGTGTAACTGTGGGCAACCGCTCTCAGGCACAGTATGCCTAAGCATAAGCATTTACATCCTCTGCTGTGGGTGAGCAAAAATACATTGGGAAAAGCAGATTCTGAAGGTGGCCACGTGCTCACCAGGCGACCTCCTACACATCCAGTGGTCGCGGCTCCTTTAAGAGGTAGGACGACCTCCCTCCTGAACACCTCCGTCTAAACCCACGGAGACCCAGGCATGTCCTGCTGAGTCTGCATCATGCAAGGACTCCAGAGCCACATCTCTGGCATCACCTGAGGCTTCCCAGCAGTCTTCTGCTTCAGTGCAGTGTTGAGGCCACATCTCCTGTTTCTCACCAGTGTTTAATTTGCTGAATCAGTACTTGGTGAACTGATTCAGACTCTAGTGCTGGTGACTAACACCGGGCACTCCCTTCCTTCTAGGCACCACCTCCTCTGTGCTCCCTAACCCTGTTCAGCCAGGGAGCTACAGTACTGGAGACCAGCTGGGTGCTTCACCATGTGAACAAGTGGTGACAATTAAGGCCTTATCCCCAGGTGCTGGTTTTTGTTTTATTTTTTTATGCCCATAAATGTGTCAGTTAATAGCTGAACGTGTTTTTTTTTGTTGTTGTTGTTTTCTGTTACGCTTTTTTTTTTTTTTAATCTGTGTAGTTACATGATCATAAAATATAATCCTTGCACACCCCGTAGTTCACAGGACTGTTCTTAAAAAGAGAGCCTGGGTGGAGTGAAACTCTTGTTTCTCTTCTCAGTCAGCTGGGATCATATGTAGAATAAGGCAAATATCTTGGGAATGATAATATAATACACAGAAATTTCCTACTAAAAAACCTTACAACATCACCTCCGGGTGCTCTCTGTACTCCTGGTACAACTTTTCCCTATTCTGTTTAGCTAAACCCACTAAGCAGTGTGATCACTGCTGTGACCTCCGTGGCTCCAGTATGAACTACCAGTCCTTGCAGGCTCCACTGTGGGACTGCTTGCTCAAGTCTAGAGGATATCACACATTCTTCATTCTTATTCTCTCTATTAGTGAGACTAAAATGCTTGTGCCGACCAGACCCATCCATTATGTGCAATTTGTGCCTTGAAAGCTTCCGTGCAGAAGCCAATAACATCCTTAACAAGTTAAACCTTCTAAACCAATCTTCTAAAAAAGCTTCAGAGTTCCTTGGGCTTGGGCTGGATCTTTCTCCTGTGGGCTTTCTTGGGTGTCTTCAGTTTCCATATCTTGAGTTAGATAATTTATCATCCTCTGAAATATTTCTGTCGTACCATGATTATGAAAGGTGCTCTGCAGAATTTGCAGTGGTTTGTGCTTTGCCTTAATTTGTCAATGTCATTGTAATTGGATGACCTAGGCTCCAAATCAGAACCGATAATCTATTTTGCTTTTGACTGTAGGAAAGTGGGCCACTATTTTGAATTCCATCTTTTGTAATGCAAAGCTTTGACTCATTTGTTGGAGGGTTTTTGGTTTGTTTTCTTTTTCCTTAATAGTTGCACTACGGGAAATTCAAGATGATGCAGATGTGGCCAGGCCCCTTTCTACCACCCAATGTAATCCCTCACAGTTATTCAGTATGACAAGAAAAAAATGTGAGGGCACATTGTGATGTGTCACCTGATGTGACTGCTGTTGGCAATGCTCAAATTCTTGCAAATTTAGTGAAAACGGCATCTATTAGAACTCCAGCTTCTGTTTTTTGTCTTTGTGAATGTTTCCCTTCACCTTGTACTAAGTGGGACTTTTAAAACTTTTTTTTTTTTTTTTTGCCAGGACATGCTGTGGAACATTTGTCTACTGTCCTTACTGTCTGGAAATGTTAATCACTATTTTATTGTTTTTGTTCTTAGAGCTCAATTTCCGGTGCCTTGTGAGGCAGTGTACTGACTAGGAGAGAACCTGACTGCACAGCTGTAGTTTCAAATCCTCCAGCAGATCCACTTAGGAGAAGTATTGCACAATGACCTACTTCAGAGCTAGGTGGTAATTCATCTTTGCCACTCCATACTCATTCTAGAAACATCTGAAGCCTGAAGATGGCTCCCTGAAGCCGTATCTCTTCCAGCCAGCTTCCAGTGGGGGGCTTCAACACAGTTCCAGAGCACACTTATTCTGCCAAGTAGCCCAGAAACCCTTCTGGGTCTTTATATGAAGGCAACTCTCACTACAGTAGCAATAGAAATACCAATCACAACATAATCCAACAAACTTCCACAGACCACAGATTTAAAAGGAGATGAATTTCTTTCTGTGTCAAACAGTCATTAACACTTCCCAGTGTTATTCTGGCAGCATGTTTTTTTCCCCTTCACCTCTTAAGCATTTTCCAGGGATCAGGGTTTCACCAAATCACAGCCCAACAGCATCTTGCCTTTTTAGCTATTCACTTCTGCAGAGCACAGTGTGTGCCAGCTTTCCTATCTGTTCTTCCACATGAAAAACGTGTCTCAAGAACATAAAACTATTAGGGAGTATCCAGAGAAGGGCTATGAAGATGGTAAAGGGTGAGACATATGAAGAGCAGCAGCTGAGATCCCTTGGTGTGTTCAGCCCAGAGCAGGTGAGGCTGAGGGGAGGCCTCATAGTGACCTACATCAACCTCAGGAGAGGAGCTGAGGGGCAGCACAGAGATTTCTCTCCAGTGACAGTGACAGGGCCTGAGGGAATGGCACGGAGCTGTGCCAGAGGAGGTTGAGGTTGGGGGTTAGGAAAAGGCTCTTTACAAGAGGGCAGTGGGCACAGACCCAAGCTGTTGGAGTTCAAGGAGCACTTGGACAACTCTCTCAGACATAGGGTTTGAATTCAGGATGGTGCTGTGTGGAGCCGGGATTTGGACTTTATGATCCTTGTGGGTCCCTTCCAACTGGGTTATTCTGATTCTATGACTCCATTAATTGCTGGTGGTGTGCCAACAACTCTGCAGCTCTTGGTTTCCTGCAGGAGGCTTCCTTCCAGTTGGGCCACTCCACCTCCTCTGGCCTTTGTCTCCTCATCATCTGCAGAAGTCCCATCTGGCTTGGGATCCCCTCAAAAAATTATTTCTTTCAACTGACCCATGGGATTCCTGGATGCCTACGAACATGTTGCACTTGGGCCTCCTCCAAAGCTTTAGTCACTTCACTAGAAACGATTCCTTGAAATGCTGCATCTGGTCTAAGTGATTCTCCCTGAGGCTGGGAATTCGCAGCCGATACCTTTAAATTTCTGTCTTTGTGTTTATAGCTCATTCCATAGCCTGTCCACTGCATAACCAGTTATGTTATTTTCATTGGCTGACAACTGCAAGTTGCCTTTGTTAAACTTTATCAAAGTAAATGGTAATGCTGGAGTTTCTGATGGCCACCCCCCTGGGCACATCTTCTCTGGGTATTACTCATTCTGAATTCAGCAGAGTGAGTTCTACTTCACTTAAACCGTCTTCTGACCTGGAACACATAGGGAAACCCCCAGCAAAAGCTTCCTCAATGCAAATAAGCATCTATGAAGACAGAACCATATTGCTGCTTTTGAGTGTGCTGTTTATTTGGCATTTCCAAGGAGCTGGGTTTCCACTTTTTTCCTTCCTGCACTTCAAGTGCTTTGTAAAGTGCACAGCCTGCACGTGAAAATTCATGGCAAAAGACTTTGGCCTTGCCATCCAAAAGCATTGTCAAGATGCTGTCCTGCTGTCACTTTACTCTCAGAGAACAATAGCTCAGTGACAGAAAGCTCTCCTACTTAATGATTAGATTTCTTAGAAAACATGCTGCTTCTATTTTGAGGCCACTGCCACGATTACATAGTAGAAAAAGGTGGTTGGGGAAAGGCAGTACCTTTTGGAGGAGGTGCACTTTGAGCTAATTATTTTAAACTACTTTTTCGCCTGCCTGTCTGGAGGAGGCTGGAGGCCACTGGGGGAAATTGAGCAGCTAAGAAAGGTAATGGTAGAGCTAAAGCCAAGCACAGCTTTTGTGCCAAGGAAGCCCTAGTTTAAGCCAAAGTAATGACAAGAGACGCACATGACTCTTCTGAGTCTGAATCTGGCACTTGAGCTGGGACCTGAACCTGAAAAGTTATGCTTTTAGGTGACCAGGCTTGTTGCTAAAACTAAAATACTCTCCTTGTTAAGCAAACAGCAACCAAGACCTTTTGCCAAACCACCTTGTCCTTACTGTCATCATGAAAGAACACTGACTCATACCTCTGCCAATCTGGTTTATGGTTACCATGTGGTCAGAGATTAGGAGTGTAATCTAAGGCACCAGTCCAGGTGGGTTACCAATCTCTTTGCAATAAAACATTTGCTTAGACTTTGTCTCCAGTACAATAGATATCCTTAGGAAGACTAACATCAGAATTGTATGTAATGATTTTTTCCTCTTTTTTTGACCTTTTTATGGCAAAGAAAACTTGAGAATGATTTCTTGCCGTCTCATTTAGCTTTACAAGCTCTGTAATAGCAGAACGACTTATGTACAGCACAGCAGCTAACACATACAGACAAACAGCATTATTTTATCATTTCTGTGACTCACTTCACATCAGTCCATGTTCAGTCATACTTTGAGGACTATGTTGATAGGTAGGGAAATTTGTTTTAGTTATCAAGCCAATGAATATTTTACTTCATTTTATTTGTGGTGTCTATCTACCACTGCAATAAAACAAAATTTAGGGCAAAAGTCTGAGATCAGTGACTTGCAATTTCAGATTCATAGGTGGCAGGCAGTCTTTTGTCTGCCTTCTTCCTTTCTCTGAAGGGGATATTGCTTCGTAAGCAGAACCTTCTTGGCTCAGGAGCAGAAATGTTCTGTGCGTGGCTGAGACCCCTTCTCGGTGCTTGTTTCCTGCTGAAGGAAGGCTAACTTGCTTCATTTCTTTCTCATGAAGAGTGACTTTTTCCATCATTCCAAGCATGAGAATTACCAATCTCTCATTGCAAAAAATATCTGAGATGTGTGCAGCCATCTGCCATTCCTCTGGGACCACAGTGCTGTGTGGGTCCAGGGTCTTCCTTTTACTGAGGGGGGAGATGGTACCTTAGCAGCCTCCAGCCCTGATGCCTTCACTCCTGGCGCTCTGTGTGTCTTCTGGTAACCTTGTGTACTATAAACTTCTTCTTATCAGTAAAATTCTGTGATGAAAGAGGAATCTACAAGGTTATATAAGGAAAAAAAAAATAGACCCAACTATAAATGCACTTATTTTCTAAGGTGATTGACAGCTCAGTCATTGTTCCTCTTACTCATTCTACCAACTTCTAGACACTTCTTCAAAGAGTACTATATGAACCAAATATGCTGCGAAGTATCTCATGCTGCTGAAAAACTGACTTATGCATTTTTCAGTTCTTCTGTTCCATTACTATGAAGACAGAAATGAATAAAAAAGACACCTGCATTTTAAAATGTTAAAAGAAACCACTTAAACACAGGTATTTGAAATGGTGAAAAGGAGGATAGCAGCTACAACAGGGAGATTAGCTCTTTCTGGCTGCTCTACTGAGAAATCTCAGTAGATTCCCAACTCTATCAGCATTGCTGAGATGCATTATCAACCACAGCATCAGTCTTTTCCTAGATTTGGAAAACAAAATTGTGCTTTCTGCTCGTTTTCCTCTGATGATATTCTACACCTCCTTTGTCCTGGCTGACTGCTGAACAAATTTTGGGTGTGATCTACTTTTGGCTAAGCAGATAAAGCTGAGGTTTTCATGCTGCCTGGATTCTCTAATTGGAAAAATCTTAAGACAAATAGGAGAGGCTACCAGACCCCTTCCTGTCATCTGTAAATAATTTTCACAGAGAATGTTGTACACATGTCAAGTTTTCAGAAGTCTCAGAAGAAGAAATTGGAAGATCCTAATGTAAATAACCCTTTAGTAGAAAACTACCTGTAGTTTTAATTAGATGTGGTTGTTTTCTTGTCTGGGTTTTTGTTGTGCTTTTTTTTTTTTTTT
>VXAB01011513.1:218707-257465 GCA_013399175.1 Odontophorus gujanensis
TTTTTTTTTTTTTTTTTTTTTTTTTTCAGACAGGGGTCCATATATACCAAAGTGTAGGGCAACCTTGAATGCAAGTTGACGTTTCACTCTCTGATTTAGAAGGGAAAAAAGTTAAAATATTGTTGTGTGCTGAAAATTCTATGAGTTATCACTACAAACCTGAATGATCACATATCCCACCAACGACCTCTAATGCTCCTCGACATAGCAGTTGCTGGTTCCATGTGAAGTCAAGTAAAATCAAAATTGTTTTGGATGATGAAATAGAAATTGTATTTCTTGAAGTCTTGAAGAGTCTTTCCAGGGAAATTTCTAGAGAGAAGTGTACAGAAATGGCAGTAAAGACTTCTTCAGTTAAAAACATGTGGTTTTGCACCTATGATGCATGGATGATGACCTGAATGCTGCATGCCGGCAATTATGTAGTTTATGAGATTCTACAACATAACCCATACATGCATGGAAACAATTATATCAGTAATTGAAGGTATGCCTTCTGTCTAGATCTTAAGATCAACTGTGGGAAGCCACAGCAGGTTCAGTGCTATGTCTGGTAACCAGGTTCTAACAAAAGGAACCGTGAGTTACTGATATTCCTAGCTAGCAGCAGTACCCTCAGCTGGCATTTCAAGATGTGAGTATAAGCAGAGCTTCCCTAAGAGATCTTTTTGAGGCATTTTATAAAGTCACAGAAGTGATCATATTTTGTCCATCTTTATCCAGGAAACAAGGTGCCTGGTGTGTATCGTGCTTTTCTGCTCTGCAGCCAGCTGGACACTGTGCAGAAGAGTTGCTTTGCTCTCTGTGCCACTTCTGGTTGCAACAGGGAGACAGAATTTGTGGCATAACAGCCCAAATGGAAATAGTGCACACTGATTCCCGAGGCAGGCCAAAAATACTATATATGGCACATCCATCCCAAATGCTACAGGGGCTGAACATTTCAGCAGTGGAATCTTTTAGGAAAATTACTTCATTTTCTTCAGCTGACTTATGAATTAAGCTTACATTTCTTTGGAGGTCAGATTAATGCTGGTAGTAAGTCTGAAGGTGTAAGTTTCCAAGGAGAATTCTTTCCATCTTTTCCCCTACCATCAGTTCCAAAATCTGGGAGAAAAGAAATCATGAAAGGTTTGTAGACTTATTTAGCTGGAAAAAAATATTACTATACTCTCATTAGTGGTTTTGCACTGTAACTGAAACTTCTGGCTTTGCACGGGATACTTAACCTTTCCTTCTGTTTACTAGAGCAGTCCCAAATGGTGGAGTGCTGGCATTAAGCACCTTGTCTTGGGAACGTGTTCACCATCCCAGCACCATGCCCTCACCTCTGAGAAGGTAGGAAAGCCCTTGTTTGTGTCAGGGACCTGGCACATGGGAAGAGCACAAAAAGGAATGGACTAGTCTGTCAGCTTTGAACTCAGCAGAGAAATTAGCTACAGAAAAGAGAGTTCCAGGCTGCAATACGTCTTCTGTTTCACTCTCCATGTGGGCGAAGCTGCAGGAAGGTTTCATGGCCATGCGACTGGGACAACTACAAAACATGCTGACTGCTGTACTACAGCAAGTGAGCGGCTAGGGATCAAACCTTGACCTGGAACTGCACCAAAATATTATTTTTGGTGAAATAGTTGGTAGTCAATTACTACTTGCAAAGATCAGTAATACTCAGATGATGAGTCTTTTCTTAACAGTGCAGAAATTACAAGATTCTTACAAGCTGCTTTTTGGCAGTAGCAAAAAATGTACCTCAAAGTATTAAAATTCAAAGTGGGAAGCAATGAAAATCTCGCTAACTCATGTTCTGGGCTTGGTTCAGTCACTGCCACTTGAATCAAGTGATTTATGAGATGTTCCACTCTTGCCCTTCTCCTCCTTTCAGATGACTGTGTTGGTAGCCATCGTGGAAGTATTTAAAACTGTAGGCTTCCTGAAGTCTGAAAAATAATAAAGCAAACAAACCCACCTTGTATGTGTATATACATATACATGCATACACCCATGGGTATATGTCCTCGTGGTATGTAAGGGTGCGTCCAGGTGTATCTGCTGTCTGTGTGGAGGGAAGGAGGGGAAGAAGAAAGACTTAAACATAAGTTTTAGTCTTCTTTTCTATTCTCCTATTGTAAGAACCCACCTGGGTGCATCCAGTTCTGGGGCCCCCAGCACAAGAAGGACATGGAGCTGTTGGAGCTGGTCCATAGGAGGGCCATGAAGATGGTCAGAAGGCTGAAGCACCTCCCCTAAGAGGACAAGCTGAGAGAGTTGGGTCCAGCCTGGAGAAGAGAACACCCCAGGGGGACATTATAGCAGCCTTACAGTACCTGAAGGGGGCCTACATGAAAGCAGGGGAGGGTCATTTTATAAGGGCATGTAGAGACGGAATGAGGAGAAATGACTTTAAACTGGAAGAGGGTAGATTTAGACTAGATATCAGCAATAAATTCTTTGCTGTGAGTGTGGTAAGACACTGGAACAGGTTGCCCAGCAAGGCTGTGAATGCCCCCTCCCTGGAAGCATTCAAGGCCAGGCTGGATGATGCTCTGAGCAACCTGGTCTAGCGGGAGGTGTCCCTGCCTATAGCAAGGGGTTGGAATTAGATGATCTTAAAGGTCCCTTCCAACCCAAACCATTCTATGATTCTATGATAATTTCTAAGCCAGTCTCATAATCTGGGTGAAGGTAGGAATTTTGATTTTTGGAAGGCAGTTGCTGGCCATGCCAGGCCTCCACAATAAAACAAAATGAGTGTTTGGAGGTACACAGCCATTTGGAGAACACCTGGGATGGTGCCAAAGAGATCTGCTCTGAGACTGTTCATGCAGGGCAGTTGCAGTCACTTGTTCCACAAGGGCAGCTTTTCATGTGGAGGCAGACATCCCAGGAAGGCACAGACTACCTTGGAGCTCTATTTCTTCCAGCATGAGGTCCCAACACTTCAATATGGAGAAGGCTTTTGCCTGCACTCGGTTTTCTCACTTGTGGAAGCAAAATTTGCATCATACTCTGTGAGGTCAGAAGCTAAGGATCCAAAAATTGCATTCTTCCTCATGAGTAAGCTTTAGCATGATCTGGGGTGACTCATTAGGTTGTAAGGACAGGCCATTTATGAAAAAGTGCTTTTAAATCCTGGCTGAGATTTCCAAGGAAGAAATGTTGTATGAAAAGCATAAAAAATGGCATCCTGTAAGCATTAAATATTTAAACATGTTTTTGGACAAGGTTTGTAACTCTGTTTGCAATTAGAATTTCTTATTTACCTTTTTTCCTATCTGCCACAATAAATTTAACAGAAAAAAAAAAGAAAAAGAAAAAGGAAAAAATAACAGTAAAATCATAAATGGTAGCAAATATTCTTACCATCCAGTGTATTCTGACTTTTTTAATTAACTTGTCAGGTTTGGTTTTTACCACGCTCTTTTTGTGGCTATGACAAATTATATCTTCCAGATCTGATTATTCATTAAATGTCTGCTGTGAATTTCAGGCTCCCTGATGCCTACAGTACAGTGCATGTTTAATGGGGCTAAGAATTAAAACATGTTCCTTAATTTAATTTAATTTATGTCATAAAATCACAGAATTTATATGCTAAGGATGATACAAAACACATCAATTAACAGCGCTGGGCTAATTAACTTTTATAATAAGTTTTTTGATGGCAGTACATAGATTTTCAGACTCAAAAAAAATGACTGGACTGTTTGTTACAGAGATTGGCTCAAAAGGTTTGTTTTGATTTCAGTGGTGGGCACATTTTAATCCACTTTTGAAATAAACAATGAATGACTGCACTCACTGCATGCTTCAGACTGATGCAATGATGAAATTAAACGTTATTTTGGAGTATGATTTCCCACTGCTTCTTGAATGGCATAATAAGGCCTTTGGAAGCTCACTGCAGGACTCGGAAGATATGAGCATCTCATTGCTGGGCTATGGTGAACTAGAAGGTTTTGCTGTCCTGCCATAGGGGAGCAGGATCAGGATTCTTGGTAGCTGCTGCTCAGTGCTGTTCAGTGCCTGACTTGTGACAGCGTCTATGGGGAGATTCCCCACGTTCCTATAGTTTGCATGAGAACTTCGTTGCACAAACTGCAGTCAGCATATTATTTTCATGTGCTTCTTTCACCACAGAAAGTTATTTTATTCTTTCTGACATGGAGATGACATATCACACAAAAAGAAAAAGAATTCTCATCTCTGTATGGACGGATGACTTTATTTTCTGCATTCAAGGTTAAGAGAGAACCTAAAGCACATCGATGTGTGATATTTGCATGGGAAATTATTTGTAGCATGCACCCAGCCACCTCTCAATTATACTTGCTGGAAACACCCTCCCCTCTCAACGCAGTAAAAATTTAAAAATAGGCCTCAGTGTTCAGAGCCTGATGTTATCTCTGCTGTCTTCATCAGCTGCAGCCTTGTCATTTATGACAGCTGAGCAGTTCGTACAGCACAAGTCTTTACAGGCTGAGAACACACTGAGAGAAATGCCATGTTTGTGAAGATGCAATTAGGCTGATCAGCAAGAGGGTGGACGTGGTTTGAAAAACAAGTTTAGTGTACAACGCAAGCACCCAGAGTCAGTGCGAGAAATCATTTCATCTGTCCTCGCTGTTAAATGGTGCACAGCCATGGCATGCTTTGCTGAAGGTGGCATCGCTCTCACAAGTAACCTCAAAATCTAACTGAAAGACTTTTTTTTTCCAAAAGACATGGACTTGATGATCTCCAGAAGTCCCTTCCAGCCCCTACAACTCTGTGATTCCGGGATTTTCTGCTTCAGCTACAGCTACTGTGGGTGGTCTTAAAAAGACCTTGCTGACTGTTTCTGAACTGAAAATCAAGCTTTGTAGGCAAACTCCTTTCAGGGAGATTCAGGTTTAATTTCAGGTTACACTTTCTACAGACCTTTTATCAATAATTTCTGTGATTATACCTTATTCTCTCCTTTTTCCCCCTACAGCTCCATAACATTTGCCTTGATGGCATCCTCTTCTGTGTGGAAGAACCCTCTTAAGGCAATCTCATCTTCCTTTGAAGCATTTTCCAGTCTCTCTTCTGCTGTAAGAGCACAGCTTTTGCTGCGCAGCTCAAGGCAAGCACTTGTAAAATGGCAGTTATATTAAAAATGTAAGAAATTGTCATTGTTTTTCACATGTTGGACGATTTTCTCTTCTCCAAAACCGGTGTGTGGCTTGTTTTCATAGATCCCAATCTATGAAGCACTAGAAGCCAGTGGGAGCCACCGTAATATAAACAGTAATTAAATGTGTATAGTAATGACACACACACCCAGCTCTGGTTCTCTGGGGCAGGTCACCCAACTTCCAGCATCTCACCACCTTGCTGGTGCTTGGCTTTGTTTGCATGGCAAGAAGTAGCCTTGCTCTGCTTTGTGAAGCTGCTGAGTGCAGCTGCCAGTAGTCACATGAATAAAATACTGGGCAGCCAGATTTCAGTGGTACGATCTGAGAAGGACACCATGGTTGAAGACAGAGCAAGCAATAAGCCCAGGCTAGTGGTAAAATAATGCTTAAACACTAGATCCCCATTGGCATTGGATTGAAAGGACTCTGGCAAAGGCACTGGCTGGCATTCACCATCCTCAGTGTGAATTTTGCCACTGAGGAAAGGAGTGGGGTCGGCAGTTAGGGGTGGCTGCAATGAGAAGCATGTCAGCTCCTTCCTCTGACATTTTGTTATTTCGTTTGCCTGACAGTTCTTCTTTGGGGCACAGGAAGGCATCCTTTCTCTTTTTTTTTTTTTTTTTTCCCCAGTATATATGCATTTTCCAGTGCTCGTGGGAAAGGCAATGGGCAATGGCCTAATTTGATGCAAATTAAAAGTATTTCCTAGTGAAGAATGGTAATATGCACAGTGCTGCAGGTATGTGGAAGTGCTGAATGGTGACCTGGGAGCAGTGAGAGGGGGAGACCTCCACTGCAGCAGAGCTGTAATCACCTCATGCTTTCAGTAATTGCCAGGAGCTGGCATTCTTGAATACTGTGTGATTTTTTTATATAAAATCTTTTAAATTGCTATCTCTCAGCCATTTTATCCTACCGTTCCTGTCAGCCCTTGTTATCTCCTGCCCTCAGCAGCAAGTCTTAGAAATGATTGCAATTCTTACGGCCCCGCATTCATGAAACTGATTGTGGTATAGTGCAAACTCTCCCTAAAGAATAAAAAGGAGTGAACTGCTCATGACAATGGCATGGAGTGGACTGTGGACTCAACTTCCTTCCCTGAACTAAACAGAGAATAATCTTCCACACACTGCCTTGCTTCAAAGCAGGCTCCTATATCTCATAGGTGATACTCCATGTTTGCATTCACCCCTCTTCCTATTTTCCCATGTTTTTCAGCAGAATAACCAGCTGAGAATAACCAAGATTCTCAGAAACAGAAAGAGTGCTCCTTGTATTTACAATAATTACTTATGTTCTTTGTTTCACATGCTAACCTTTTTGAAGTCTTTTCTGTCCCTCCTGTGCATCTGAAAGATTGGGCATGCATCAAAAGCACACACACAGATATCAAAAGAGACAGCAGCAGAGTGCACAAGAAAATTTTAGCTAGTTTAAAAATATAGTAACATCTTAATGACAGCATCTGGAAAGTTCCTCAGGAATATGCTAAATGAAGCTATCACCACACTCCTTAAGGTTTTGCCTGGGAAGTGTTTTTACAGAGGCTCAGTGCAAGCATTAAGTCCCAGAGCTGGGCATTTTTATGTTAGTTTTACTGAGTACGTGGAGATGAGACAGAGTGATGACATAAGAAAACCATTAACATTCTCCCAATAGAAAAGGAAATAATAAAAAATCAGATATATTGTTTGCATTTTTCTACAGAAATACTCCAAGCAAAGGAGAACGTGAAGGTCTATACAACTGTAATTGTTTAGAATTTAATTATAAATGCATAATTTGAGAAATACTTTTCAAGAAATCTGCCCTGCTGATGTGGGAATGAATAAATAAAACCAAGAATACTATGTAGTTCCCTGATCCAGCATGCTCCATCTTACTGTGCTTTGCAAATATTAACTAGGGGAACTGTGACATCAGCCCGAGATGAATGTCAGCATGTTTCATTACCATTAGCAAGAGGGAAGCAGAAACAAAGAAGGGCTGGGTGATCTGCATAGAAATAGAAATGCCCCGACACACATTCCTTTCCTTCCTATGTGAAGTCGACAACAATGAACTGAAAAATAATGTCTGAATTGCACCTGCACGTACATCACGTGCTTGTCAGTGCTCTATTTTTTTCTGAATGTTAGCACTGGCCAGGCAATACACCAGGCCATGCATAGCATGTTATTTTTATATATGCAGAAGTATGAAGCAATAGCCTCTTTTCTTCTACTGTATGTTAAACTTCAACGTGGTTACATATTTAACATGCAAGGTAAAAGATCAGTTTCTAAGTTTGATCTGAGTAATCAAGTCAAATCAAAATTGCTTAAATGCCGTATTATCTCTGGCTGTGACAACAAAGAGTATTTTCTTCTTACAGAGCACAGTATTCTTTAGCTTCAAGAGACATAAAGCAGGTGCTTGTGTAGCAGAATAGCTGCTGGATTTCATTTTGCGTGTTTTCAAAAGTCTGAAAGCTATTCCACTCAGGAAAGAAGGCGTTTATGAACAAGTTAATCTTCAACCAGAAAAATAACACACTCTTCCAGTGAAAGTCTGAATCTTTTCTGCATATCTGGAATGAGTGTTCACAGTTAATAGGTGACCCCCAAAAAGTAAAGCAGGGAAAGTGAAAAGCTCAACTTTCCTCTTTTATTACCAACTGCATTACCAAGTTGATTGTTTACCACCAGTGCATATGAATTGGTTAAACATTTACACTTCTGTGATGTAGACTGTGGTATTTAACTCCAGCAGGAACAGAGTGTGAAAAGGCAGGGTGGAGAATGTCTGAGTTCCTTTCTCAGGCACGGAAATACGCATTGTCACTGTAGTCTGCTTTCAGACCGTCTAGAAATCACTTATGGAATTACAGTGACTTTTTTTGCTATTGAAAATTTTTTTCTCTGAATGGCAAGGAAAAACAGACGGAAGAAATGAAGTGTGCCTGCTTTTCCTGAATCAGAATGGTGAAGTGCCTGAAGGTGCTGATAAGCTGTGCCGACTTCTGTGTTTTTCTGTCTGTCAAAAACATCAGTCTTCTCTTGCCAGTTGCTTAAACCTCGTTCTTTCCCAGAAAATTCCTATGATGTACTTATGTACTCCAAGTATGAATTTCTTCAGAGTGATGGAAATTACAGGACAGGGCAAAACAAAGCAAATGTAACATCAAAATAATCAAAAGAGAGGATCGTTGGAGCAATACAGAAGTAATTCTGCTTCACTTGCTACACATGCAGGTCCACTGAAGCATGCTAACTGCAGCAGGGGTGAAACATGTTTGTGTCTTATTCTGGACTTTCGGAGTGTCTGTGTTCAGCTCATCAGCAGCAATCACTCAGCTCAGCGTGCTTAACTGAGGTTAGAGACTGGGCATCCTGGCTCCTGGTTTCCAAATATTTCCAAATATTTCCAATATTTTTCAAAGACAGATACTTTTTAGGCAAGATGCTGGTGCTGATTCCTTTTTATTGAACCCACCTTGGGAATATCCAAATGGGGAAGGCTGATGAAGACTCTGGGAAGACTCTTGAGTAGCGAGTCAGTGCAGGGAGGGCAGGGCTTTCTGCAGCAGCTCACACAGAGAGTTCCTTGTTTGCTCTCAGAGGCAACAGCATTTTCTGTGTTTATTGTTGTCATAACAATATCAGAAACTTTAAACTACTCAAAAGTTGTTGTGTTGCCCTGTGTCACTTCAAATACTTGAAAATAATTCAGCAAAAAGAATATGAACTGTAGGTGCCAACAGCATTTTGCTAGTTGGCTACATATCAAATTGCTTCTGGTGCTTGTTTCTATGACTGAACTCAACAACTTCTTTGGGGTTGAGACCCTTTATTTTATCGGCATAGGCCATTAACTGTGGACACAGTGTGCAACCACAGCTTTATTTAGGTATTCCTTTGCAATACCGCTGCAAGACAGAATGTAACCGCACCTGCAGCCCAGCTAGATAGCTGCAGGAAATGCAGTAATGGTGTGATTGCTATTTGCAGATCTGTTATACTGAGCACTCTGGGCATCCTTGGTGATACAAGGTCTTTAGTGCAGGATGCATAGCTCTGAGGTGAGAAATGGTGGAAGATATTGTTACAGTGCCTCCTTAAGCAAAGCAGAAGGAAAAGTAAAATATATTACCTCTGTGTAGAAAAATAAACCTCTTGGGCTTCAGCACAGTCTTTCAGACAGATTGCCCCCTCCTTATTTCTCTCCCAAATGGTGCTTTGCATAGTACTTGAGTAATGATAAACTGATCCTAAACTTCTATGAATTAAGAAACAGGACACAAAGTTATTCATTTCACAGATGAGTAACAGCTGAATCACAACTGACTTGAATTGGCAGACTTTTAGAATCTCCATTCCAAGTTAAATTCCAAAACAAGAAGTCATTCAAACTTCCCTCCCACCTCAAAAAAAATAAAATAAAAAAAAAAAATAATAAAAAAAAAACCAGCCTGAGATTTCCCATGGAAGGAGATTTTTGGCCTTTTTTTTTTTTTTTTTTTCCAGGATAACATTCTGGATGACGTTATCTGTTTTGTTCCTTGCAGATTTTTCCTTAAGACCTTTAAACTGCCCAGAGCTCTGGCTCTTTCCCATGCTGCGACATGGGAAGCCCAGGAGCAAGGGAGCTGACAGAAGCCCAATTTCCTCAGATGTTTGGGCTGCTAAGAAGCCCAGCTCTTGGAAGCCGTGGAAAAACCTTCCCACGAGCATCATCTTCGGAACCTGGAGCCAGCTGACTGTGGAATAATTCACGGGACAACGTGGAGTAATCATGAGAGCCTTGTCATTTAAGCACTTCAATTACTTCTTTTTTTTTTGCAGAAGCCTCTGCTCCTCTTCACATCCCACAGTGCATTCCAGGCCTACCACGTTAATTGGAAGTCTATTCCCGTGTGTGGACTTTAATTAGCACCTGAGGGGCACAGGCCGGTGTTCTGACTCAGGTGCACCTCAGAATGCCCCGTGGGGTCCTGTGGGGCTGCTCATGAGGCAGGTGGTGCCCAGCCCAGGAGTGCAGAGTGCTCCCAGTCACCCCCATGGGACAACAGGCCCCACTGACTGGCCAGCACACAACACCGTGGCCTGGGGCCCTGTAAAACAAGAGTCACACCAGCTCTTCCCATTATTTTGCTCGAGTAATGAGTAGTATGAGCGGCTCATGATTTTAAGTCTGTGAGCAATGTTGGAACACTGTAAAGTTTGGGATTGTAGGCAGCTGTGTAACAAGTTAATAAGTTCGACTATTGTGTGACTCATCTGTAAAATGGGCCCTGAGTTATGAAGACATACACTGACTGTGGAGTATTACAGAAAATTAAGACTAATGTGACATAATTACGATAGAAGTGCTGCAGCTGGAAACAATGGGAAAAATGGGAGGGGCCATAGCTCCGCTCATTGGCTTAATTACACTTCTGCACCCCATTTCCAAAAGCAGGGTGTGAGTTGGCCCAGAAGGATGTCAGCACCTCCTGCCAACCCTCACAAGGGGGTGTGAAGCGTCCCCTTCAGGACTGTCCCTCTTCTCCTTCCTCATCTGTGTGTGCTGAGAACCCTCATTCATAGGACAGCAGTGTCCCATTGGTGGTCACTGCAGAGTTCTTTGTAGAAGCTATTATCTGAGAATTATTTCAAAACTTTCATGTGTACTCAAGTAAGTAGTTTAATATGTTGTGAAGAAGAGTAATTGAGGATTATCCGAATTGTGCTCAGACTGGAAAAATAATCACAATACACTGAAGCCCCTGACCTCTCCTGAATGAGCTCAGTGGTAGCAACATTTTAAAAAATGCTTTAGGAAGAGAGAACTGATGTTATTTAGACACAAGGTCCTGCCTAAAAATATGCTAAGCAGCACGTCCATCAAAAATGTAGCACAGATAAATATGAAAAGAGGTGAAAAAAGTGTCTCAAACAACACATTTGTTTTCTTGTTTTATCAAAGTGACATGCTGGATTTTACCAGCACCAAATCTATGTTATATTGCTACAAGTCAGTATGTTTTAAAATATAGTATTAGTAACTTTAATGGCTCCTTTAGAATCTGATGTGACCCATATGATGTGAAGGGACTGTATGTCTGCCAATGAAGAGAAAGCCAATCCTTATATATAGTCTTACATTTTACAGATTATCATAGAATATCCTGAGTTGAAGGAGACCCATAAGGATCATGGAGTCCAACTCCCAGCTCCACAAATCAACACCCAAAAATCAGACCGTATGTGCAAGAGCATTGTCCAGATGCTTCTTAGACTCCAGCAAGCTCAGTTCTGTGATCGCATCCCTGGTGAGCCTGTGCCAGCACCCAACCTCCCTCTGATGATGAACCTTCTTCTGATATCCAACCTGACCCTACCCTGATGTGGCCCCATATATACCAGATATACATAAACTAGGTAATTTTGAATATGTGAAATAAATATCCAACGTACATCCTCCTGGGTAAAGAATTATCATCTATCATACATGTATTTTGGCCAAATAACCCTTATCATGAATTAACATAGAGAATCTATTGCTCAAAACACAGACCTGGTCAGAAAGTGACTCTGAATAAAAGTTGATTTCAGGATCAGTATTTATCATCTCTCAGTTACCATTACACTTCACTTATGTATGGAAACAAGTCATTTTTTCTCCTTTTAACTGCCAGTCTTGCAACCTTAATTTAAGATGTAGGAGTCTACTCTGAGAGCGCAGACTGCTGCAAACGAAACTGGCTCCTCTCCTACCAAGACACACTAAGTGCATCTGCCCCAGCCACTAGCATAGATCTGAACGCACTCGCACAGCCAGATCTGCCCATCATTCACTTGCAACCGTTTCAAATTTGCAGGAACTGCCAACTTTTCCTGCAGAGCGCATGCTGTCTGGGCAGGCAGCGCACACACAGGTCTGGAGAAGCGGCTGCCGCACTCTCCCTGCTGACTTTGCATGGGATCAGGTGAGGAGCTGTGACTAATCCTGTTTCATCGATGACAGAGTCACCTGAGGCTAATCACATCCTGAGGGGGAGGGGGGAGCAGTGACCAGCAGCATGCCTCCTGCAAGCCTCACTTCCAGCTAGACTTTTTGATAATGGCACAACATTCCACCCTAGATGAAAGCAGTAGTTTAGCTTAAATATTTTTTTTACGCTGATATGTTTGCTGTATGTTAACTGGTTGTGGACCAGATGGGTTCTGATCAACTTTACCTAAACTGGAAAAAGCTGCTTCTTTTACTGCTATCCAAAAGGTGATGTTCTAAGCAACCTAACGTAGCTGCAGGTGTCCCTGTTTTTTATTTTATTTTATTTTATTTTATTTTATTTTATTTTATTTTATTTTATTTTATTTTATTTTATTTTATTTTATTTTTTGCAAGAGAACACAAACGATTCTATGATTCTATAACCTTGCTAAAATTCCCAGCCTGACCTACCTGGGAGCAGCTTGATGATGTTTCATTTGTGGGTATGTAGTGCTGAATTTGCTGTTCCCTAATGCTACCCGCCTTGCAGAACTGTGCTTGCTTTCATCCACAGCTGCCTTCTGCTTGGCCCCACCCACAGCCACAGTGGTTTTGGGTTTTGGTGCCTCCTTATGCCACCTGGGCTGTACTTTTGGCTGTGGTATAATAGTAGAGTACCTCAGGTGTAGGCTTGATTAGAAATCTTAACATGCCCCTTCTCTGTTCCAGTGAACTCTGTTATCTGCTCTGCAAGGTGGGCAACTTTGAGACAAGGTATTTGTTTTTAACATTTCGTGGTCCTTTTTGTGTTTGTTTTCCGGCATTCCCAGCGCTCCCCAATCTTATAGGCTGAGTCACTGTAGCGGGGATTTTTAGGGAATGCACACTGCAGAAGGCAGACAACGTGACAGAAATGTAGGTAACTGGCAAGCACTTAAAAAAATGAAATGCAGTCACATTAATTCCTTGTGAGTGTGAATGGCAGGGTCGGGACAGGGCTAGATTGCTATGGATGTTGTGCGGCTTTAGGTATTTATAAATAAAACAACCTGACTGTTTTCATTATAAATGAATGTTCTTTGAGTTGGATTCAGCCTTGAGATCCTATTAAAAAATTGCCTTCAAGCTGGTTGGAATCCCAGGGATTCTGAGGTATCCTAAGGCTTTGTTGCACACCACTGCTCCCAAAGCATTCACACCAGATACTGCCAGTACAGATCTCACTGTTTTCGGTGGCATTCACCACATCTGCACAGTTCTTAGTTATGAGTGCCCTGCGCTGAATCAGTTTCTATTAACCACTGCATGACTACTACCTTTTCTCCCTAGAACTTCAGAAGAGCCAAACCTTCCCTTACTGGAGGAAACAGTTCATTCACTATCTGCCTGCTACATAATGAACTTATAATTTGGGCTTATCCTGGCACAGACAGGTTGCTCATTTGTTTGCCAGCTTTTGAACATTTCTGCAGAATGTTAGGTTTCTGAGCTCTTCTGGGACTCGAATAATTCAAACCACTTCAGTTTAAACTTCTGCCCATAAGTGTATATGAACAACGTCCCAAATGTCTCTCCACATTCAGCACTGTAAAATGTGTGAAATGGTGTAAGAGGAGCATTTGAACCCAAAGCCAATATTAACAAAAGTCTTCTTTGCTTTTATTTCAACTCTTCCATTGAAACTTTCTCCTCAGATGCACACTGACCCAGTCCATCGTGGGCTGTGCAGCCTCTCCTCTGTCTGTCGAGGAAAGCAGGAAGCACTTCCATGCAGCTTACACCCAGTACACCCCTCCTTCCAGTACAGCCTCTCCAGGATGGGCATGGTGCCTGCCAGCATGCTTCTATGCTTGTGCAAACAGCCACTTGGGAAGAAATGCAGGTGATACAACTGAGGCCAGATCACCCTAGAGCAGTGAGGAGTCAGCAGTGTTTGTATCTTTCATCCTCTGTTCCAGAAGACACAAACACTGTGTAGGTACCAAAGAGTGGCAAACCCAGGTGTGGAGCTCTTGAAATACAAAGGTTATGGAGCACTGCTATCTTTAGTTGTTTTTGTTTGTTTGTTTGTTTGTTTGTTTGCTTTTTATTTCTCATTGATCTGTTGTGCAGTCCTTAACGAAGATGTCACTTCTACTGCTTGAATTCTTCCCTATCCCTGACATTGCACATCAGTCACATGCGCCAAACCCCTCTTCTGTCTCAAGCTTTGTCCCCTGAAGTTTTAGTTTATACCTTTTTGCCCTTTCCCATGCCTCTTCTCCCATTAGACAGTCCCTATTTTTTAATTTCATGCCACCTCTCAACCATATCCTCTGCCATTTTTTCTTAAGGAGGTGCTTGAAGGGTGAGAACGACATGCACATTAAAGGAGTATTTAAAATATAGCATGTCTTTGGCTCGATAATTCTTACATTCTGCCTATGCTGATAGACTGAATTTTTGGCGTATGCACTTTTTGTAGCCAATCGCTGTAAGATGTGTACAATAAGGGCAGCATGAACTCAACTTCAAGTTGCTTTTGTTGTCTTCCTTACCCCTTGCAATTGATTCCTGCCTCCTTGAGAGGGAGTCAACAGGAAGTGTGACACTGTGGGGCAGGATGTGGGACAGCCCTAAGCTTCCTGGTGAAGCATCGTTACTGGTAGTACCCTGGCCAGGGCCATGAGCAACCTGACTAACCCAGCACAGGAGGCTCTGTCTCTTTATTCAGACAATTGCAGTTGTGCTAGGTGCAACACACGCAGTGCTTTGCTTGCATAAAGAACATTTGCATATTTGTATTAAAATGTTCTAGTTTTCTAAAAGAAGAAGGGAAAATGTTGAAGACTTTTAATAAAAAAATGCAAATGAAACTAGAAGACAGAGAATGGATCATCTTTCAATTTTGGTTGGAAAAAAAAAAAAAGTCGTAAAAGTGAAGCAAACAGTTTCATGCTGTAAGCAGGAATACACAGGGAATGCTGACAGTGTTGATTTTCAGCCATGGGAAAATGAAATGATGAAACGCTTTTATTGATAGGTGAAATATTCTCAAGTCAGGACAATGTTATGCTTGCCAGTGCAATTCCAGGACAATGTTCTGCTTGCCAATGCAATCCCAGTACTTTGCTTCACGATGCGGTCACTCGTGAATGACATAACAGCATGCCTTCCACCATCCGTATCACTGCATCATTCTGCCTAAAGGTCAGATGACAGCACAGCTCCGTGGCTGTTTTTATAGCCCCGGTACAAGGGGTGAGGTCCCACACCGCAGTCACTTGGATCCCTGCCTCCTTTATTACCCAGCCTTGCCTCATCCTGCCGGCAGCTCCTGGAGAGCTCATTCCTCTCTTCATTGTGAGCTGCGGGGTGAGCAGCGGCCAGGCGGGGCTTCCACACCAACACAGCGCTACGTGTACCTGATGTGCTGGGGGCATCTCCTTTTCTGCCCTGGGAAGATCATTAGCTACAAAACAACAGCAGCTGATCAGGAAAACCTGCAGGAGCTCTAAGTCACCTTGCACTTGCCAGCCATTGCCCTGGGCTGTCTCAGGCTCTGTATCAGCTCAGAAGTGCCATAGCTCGAGTCGATGTAAGGAATGTTTTCTAGCAACGTATTGTGCTCAGGGCAGCCAAGCCCAGAGTCAAGGTTTTTGGCAGACACTGCAAAGACAGTTACAGCACGTGTAATTGCTTTTCTTTTAATCCACGATTAATACATTTACAGACATTTAGGCATGAAGATAGATGGGCTCATTCTGTACAATGTACAAAAAACTGCCCAACCAAGTCGTATTTGTGTGTGATTAACATCTTCCATTGCTGGAAGAAATGGAAACAAGTCAGGATATTTATTTGATTAATTTGGGAGCACCTTCTTATAAACCCACTGCACTTTAACTTTCAAGAGAAGCTTTCAAAGAACCCTCCTCAACATCCAGGTCTCTAAAGCAGCTTGTGCTACTACAGTGTCTGAGAGGATCCTGAGAACACTCAGTACCTACTATTTTTAATGACCTAATGGGAAACTGTTTCCTGGCTGAGAAGTAAATGTCTTTTCTATACCTCGAGGGAATAGTTGTGCAATCAAGAACCATTTGTTGAGTCCTGGCTCGTCCTCAGAGCCGTGCTTCCAACTGCAGAAGCTGGAGCTCAGCTTCCAGCCAGAAAGAGGTGTTGGTAGCTGAGCCATTGGCCTTATAAGGCACTTTTCTGTGCTACCTCTGTTTACGATGCCATCTCGCAAAGCTGCAGCCAACACTGGGGCATGTGTGGAGTGGCTGGGCCATGCACATGGGTGTGGGCTTCCACCTGAACGTGGGTAGGTAGATAGATCAGTCGATCCTACAAAGTAACCCATCTTTTATTGCTTTACAATTGCATAAATGAAGTTAAATAAAGGAGAACTCTTGCAGTTCTATGTTGTTTGTTGCTTGCATGGAAATTATGCTGACAAATGAAAACATTTGCAGCCCAGCTACTGCCTAAACAAACCTGTTCCATGTTTCTGGCTTTGTGACAGGAGCAGGAGCCCTTCAATATTGAGTTTGGGTTTATAGTACACTTTTTTTTTTTTTAATTCCACTGGAATAATTTTTAGTCAGGCTTCTCCAGTAGTGTGCTACTTCTGCTGTGCTGCTGACTGAAACGAAGGATACACAGCTGTTGTTAGAATCATAGAATCATTAAGGTTGGAAAAGACCTCTAAGGTCATCTAGTCCATCCACTGACCTATCATCAGTATTGCCCGCCAACCCATGTCCTTCAGTGCCACAGTGTTTTTTAACCCTGCAGGTGGCACACAGTCATTCTCTCACTCCCCCACTTCCCAGTGGGATGGGGGAGAGAACTGGGAAACAAAAAAAAAAAAAAAAAAGTAGAACTTGTGGGTTGAGATAAAATTATTTACTAAGATAGGGAGAAGGAAAAGGATAATAGTTGTGACTATGACCAACCCCCAACTGATGCCCAAGCAGCAAAAGAGAGGGAGAGGTGAACTCCACCCCCCTCAAAAACTCCTGCATGAATATGTTATGAGATATCCCCTTGGGCAGTCTAAGTCAGCTGTCCTAATTCTGTCCCCTTCCAACACCATAGGCTCTTTGCTGAGAATGACCTTGGCTGTGTACAATGCTGCCCAGCAGCAACTATCAACGTTTGGTGTATTATCAACAATGTTTTTTCTCCTAGAACCAAAGCATAGCATCACACCAGACACTCGGAAGAAAACAACTGTGTCTCAGCTGAAATGAAGACACACACCCACGTGGTTCTTGAACGCCTCCAGGGACGGTGACTCCACCACTTCCCTGGGCAGCCTGTGCCACTGCCTCAGCTGCTCACCTGAGCAGCAGTTCCTAATAACCAACCTGAATATAAATACTACCAATTGCTTAGTCTAAGAACACAAATCCAGATGTTTGTGACTCTCCTACCACGCGTACGGTGTATGTAATTTTGCTCCCTACAACACCAAGTGCACTCGGGCATCTGCTGGCAATGAACTGATTCGCATTTCCCTCTCACCTCCCTTCTGTACACCCTGCGCCCTTAACAGAGGGGCAAGAGAAAGAAAGACACAGATAAAGACTAACGTGCGAACACCACGAACTGAAGGCCCGTTTGTTCCTCAGCGCTGTTTCCCCGCGGGCGCGGGGAGGAGCCCGTAGCAACCGGGCGGTCTCCAGGCCAACAGCCGGGCGGCGGCGGCGGCACTGCCGGGGGAAGGTGAGGGCCGGGCCCGGGGGCGCCGGGAGAAAGCTGAGGTGCCCCATCGCTGCAGGCGTTCAAGGCCAGGTTGGATGGGGCCCTGGGCAGCTGAGCTGGTGGGGGGCAGCCCTGCCCACGGCAGGGGATGGCTGGGCTGTGAGGTCCCTTCCAAGCCAAGCCAGTCTGTGTGACTGCACGGGCTCGGCAAGCGCGACCACGTCTGCGAAAAGCTTGCAGCGCATGATGGGTGTGAGTTGTGCCTGGATGAACTCATGCTCACCTTTTGAAAATAGCGTGTTTTGGCTGAGACTCTGGGCCGGTGGTTTTCCTGGTTTGTCATCGTTTCTGAACGCGCGCGCTTTTCCCAGAGTTGAGGTAGGTTTTGCTGTTTCCTCCGTGGCCGCTCCATCGCCTTTCCTGTGCTCCTTTTCATGCAGTGCCAGCACTTCACACACAGGTGGTGGTTAAGTGGCCGGGAAGCAGCGCTGGGCATCCAAAGCACAGGAAAATCTGTTGCCACACCTCTGGGCGTATGCAAAACGAGATGGCGTTTGACATTTGTTCTCCAGCCGAAGTGTGTGTCAGCAGTTACAATTAGGGCATAGCGGCACTGCTTCGGCACTGTGTTAGGAGTCTCGCTGCTTGCTGCCGCCTCTGCCTGCCTCAGCTCCTCTATAGCAAATATTCCTTTTTTAGGGATGCCAAGTCTCTGTCACCATGGTGTTCATGCTAACAGGCACCTGCTGAATGCTCAGCTCTTCGGATACACTGCAGACTTTTTAACATCCTGGCTTTTTAACATCCTCCCTGCCTTTCTTACTGTTAATGCGTTTATATACAAGGAGGAGAAAGCCTGGAATGGTTTATGTATTTCTGTATGGGTATTTTAACTCATGTAAGAGGAATAAATATATCTACAAGAGTAATAAATAGCATGTTCACTTCTAAAAAAAAAAGAGGGAGAGGGCTGTGCAGTCCTGTTGTTATTTTATCCCATTTTTGCTTTTCCCATAGCGATAACTGTTGTGTGACAGTTGGCCTATTGGTGATTCATAAACATCCCCCATCCATTCATCTTATTTATGAAAATAAGAACCAAAACACAATGTCTGAAAGTGGCACAGTCAGCAAATACGTGCTACCTTGCTTCCTCTGGCATTTTATTTTCTGTTCAGATGTTGTCTTTCAGTCACGGTCAGGCTTTATACCACATACACTTACATGTACACAAGCATAATTCTTTTCCTTTGTGAATCATCTTGTGGTCTTACAGGCAAAGTTATTAATCTCTTCACAGAACTGTGTCTCAGATACTGCCTGGATTAGTCATATATGGGATTTTAGAAAAGGTAAGGTATAATGCAAAGCAATAATAGAATATAATACAACTGGCTGGAGGTAGGCCAAAACACCACACTCATTTCTGTAGCATATCTGAGTAGAAACTTCTGCATCGGCTCTTTTTTAACGATTACTTACAGGGAAGGAAAGGAAACCATATTACCAATACCCACATTCCCATTTCAGAGTATGAGTGCGTCCCTGTCAAATCTGCTTTTACCACATGGGAGATAGCTCTTTTCTTTTTCATAGTGTTATTTTCCTTGAGGAAAATCTTTACTTTAATCTTCTGCAGTTTATTATTGCTTGGGCTTGTGTGCAGCTGGTTCCAGCTCATATTGACCTGTTAAGGACAATATTTTAGATTATTATTTCTTTTTTAATAACAATTCCTCAGATTTTTAAGAAGAAAGCAAAGAGGATCTGTCAGTCGAGAGAGCTCCATCATGACTGACAGACCATTTAAGACACTTGCCTGGAGTGACTGTGAGTGTTTCAGGACTGCTTTTACACACATTGTGTGTTTTCCTGGGTAACGCAGAGTTTTGTTTGCTAAGTTGTGATGTGTGTATTGCTAGCTGTGTTGGTAGCATTCTGAAGCTGTGCCAGTCTCGCCTGTGCTTATGTATAGGGTGCTGCGTTGGCCTTTTTTTCTGAGGAGGAAACTGGAAACGACTGCTCAAGTGACTATAAACAGTGTCTGACTATATACAAAGCCTGAGCAGCTGCAAACCTTCACCTGTGTCTCTTCAGAGTTAACATCTGTCATTACTGCATCTGTACTGAGAGGAGGAGGAGGGCTGGTATGATGCCAGCAGCCTCTGCAGGCACGCCAGCCCAGCACCCTGCTGGTAGCACTGCTGACTGGAAGGGAACTGGTGCCAGCATGCCCCATGCAGAAGGCTTTCACTGGAGGATGATTTCTGAGAATACGTTTTCATTTCCTCTATGTGTGATTAAGTGAGGAACAAATCTGTCTAATGAACCTTTGTAACCAGGTCAGTTATTGTAGTATTTGATCTCAGCAGTGAGTTCTCCATGGTACTCTGTACCAGACTGGGGGTTATTTTTAGTCATTAAGGATAGAAGTACCCTTCTTTATGTTTTGGAGCTGTTTGGTCCACGCAGTATATTTACATTTCATCTGGCTTACAGTGGACGGCTGAGATATTCCAGATAATGTTGTCACTGGGGAAAATGGTCAGAAACATCAAATGTCCTCAGAAAATAAACTTAGATACAGCAAGGGTATTTAACTGACAAGAGCTGGCTTAGCTTGTGCAGAGTATTTTGGGAATGAACAGGAAATACCAAAGTCTTCCTAGAGCCTCTGTGCTGAGAAACAAGAGAATCACTGTTGTCATCACTTCCATTTTTTGCCCCAGCCACTCTAGGCTCTGATCTGCCTCTGCTCCCATTTTCAAGTGGAGATATCCCAGCCAACTGTTAAGGCAGTGCTGAGATGCATTCATTGTTCTGGAGAACTTGATAAGAAAATGGACTTTCATGTCCAATGACTCCTGTGCATGCACATGGTCTATCCCAGCCTGGAGCAGATGCTGCCAGTGCCGTTGTTTGCAATTGTGATAAATGATGTGGGACGAGGGAATTTCACCAGCTTGTCAGTAAAATCAGGATCTGCTGCTCGCAGTGTTATATGTTGATGCTGAATGTATCATTGTTAAGGGATCCTTGTTTATTGCATAATGCTTCTAATGCGTATGTCGTGATTTTCTGACAGTCTGTAGATGTCTCCTACAAACTCTCATTCCCAAGACTTAGGAGCGATGCTTAGGAGCTGGGAGAGATGCCATTTGGCAAACTGGACTTAGCTTTGCTTGGGCTTGGATTTCACCATACAACAGATATTTTCTTTCACAGATTGAAGGTGAATAGATATGGAGAGGAAAAAAAAAGAAACAAAGCAATAAGTAGAATGAGACCAGCTTTCCAGATTAAGACTGTTGCCCAGTATAACAAAAGAAAATAAGAAACGAGCTATATGCATACAGAGTACTGTGATATATGGTAAAGAAAGCAAAGAATTGAAGTGAATATATATTTTTTAAAATGTGTTGTTATCACTCTGTTTCTCTTTACAACAACAGATGCCTTTGATTAAAAAGTACAGACAAGACCGTGAGAACTTAAGTTTCCACAAGGACCACAGAAAGAAATCAGAGGAGAAAGAAAGGAGTCTGACAGTCAGTCAGTGGGACATGGATGTACAGCCCCTCATTTCGTCTTCTAAGTGGCTTCAGCTTCATGGACTCAAGAGAAACAAATTGACCTTGTCCCAGATTTTGTCACAAATTGGATTCCAGCACAGGAAAGGTATTAAACAAATCAACAGTCAATTAAAATAGAATTGTCTGTAGTCCTTTGCTCATTTTGCACCCTAGTGTCCTCTGGGGAGTTACTCACATTGTCTCTTATCTTACAACAATGTCAGAAAGGAAAGCTGTATTGTTTGTTTCTGGTGTTGCCAGTTTGGAGAACTGTGGAACATCTCCTTTTGATCTGAGGACTCAGTACCCAAAAATGGCTTTTCTTATTGAGCTGTGTTGCTGCATTCTTTACTTCAGGCTCCAGTTCAAGTCCTCCATAGTTTAGCTACAGCTGGGAAATAACATGCAGTGCTGAGGCTGTTAGTCTTTTGCCTGCAAATAATACTCCATGAGACTCTGCCCATTTTTAGATGGCAGATGTAATATACGCAGTACCATAATCTGAAATCTACTAATCATCTGGGCTTGCCAGCTTGTTCAGGAATATTATTTCCAGGAAACCAGCTTGAAGAAAGCAGTTAAATTTGATTAGAATACAGGCTGCTTTTTGTGCAAAATCAGGCTATAGAAAAATGTTCCTTTGCAGTTATCTGACAGCTGGAGGGGAAGAGTTTGCTAATAATTATTAATCACTGCCATAATAGTGCTTTGCAAGGCATGGTAAAATATTCTTTTCTTTGAAGAGCTCACCGCCTGAGAAGTAGGAGTTGTAATGTATTGCAATTGTTCTAGGTTGCATAATTTAAGATTTCAGCTGGCTTGCAGCCATGGGACATTCAAAGACCAACAGTGCAGATCCTGGAATCCTGTGTGCTGTAGATGAAGAAGCTGCTGAGCGGGGTTAATGTTGTTACAGTGTAATTTTAGGAGCAGAACGTACTAACTTAGTAGGGCAGCATGCTGTACAGAATAGCTGCTTTGTGACGTTAAGTATTACCCACCCCTAATGTTTTCCTATCAGTGGAACTACTGTAGAAGATCTCTAGCTACTGAAAGAGAGCAGAGTGCGTCCTTTTCCTTAGTTGCACCCACTTCTGCACCCAGTTAGTTGTGTAAGAGAACAGCATTATCTGTCCCTGTTTTTGTATTTTGTTTGATGAACAAATATTTGCAAGTCCTGTTGTGAGGTAAGTGGATAATACAGAAGTTTAATTGCCTAAACCACTTTTATTAAAGTCACATGGATTATTTCTTGCCTGTAAATAAATCAGTATGTTTCCCCCCACTGCTTCTGACTAAACTGGTAGGGAGAGGCAAGAGCAGGGCAGCTTCAGGAGGAGAAAGTGAGCCAGGAGCCAAAAGCAACCACAGGTCAGGCAGGGCCGACCAGGATGCAGTCCTGAAGCATGCAAGCAGAGCAGGCAGAGCAGGGTGCCAGAAACAGCGTCCAATGACACTCCCAGACAAGGTGAGGTGATGAACCAGCTCTAGGGTCCAGCCAGGAACAGGAGATGGAGCCAGAGACAACCCTGGAGACAGGTGATATTACAGGACTGAAAGATCTAGCCAGGAGTCCTGCACCACCAGGACTTGGAGCAGGCAAACGAAGACTGGGTGCCCAGGCCTGAGTACCCTGTGAGTAGGTGGAAGCCCCAGGTGAGGCTGATCAGGGTAACCCAGGACTGTTGGTGCTCTCAGGACCCCAACATAAAAATAACCAGAAAAAAATCATATTTCAATGTCACTAGAATTTCTCTTGAATTTCTTAATGTCCAGAGATCAATATGGATGCATGTGTCTCATATACAGATACTGTGCCTTTGATCTGAAGGATACCTGAAGGACACGTGTACTTTGCAATGCTTATTACTAAGGGAGAAACTCCTTCTCATTCAAAGCCCAATATACTAAAGAATCCTTTTCATCTAAAAAGGCTTCCCTGAATTCTGATTTTAAAGTTCTGTAGAAAGATATTTTGCCATCATGTAAGCAAAGCAAATGATAACAAGAGTAAAAATTAATCTCCTTTGTATTGCTCATGCTTTAGAAAAACAGAACATCGTGAAAGTAATCCTGATGATTAACAACTTGTTCTTTTGTAACCTTTGCTGTAGATTATGTGACCGCTTTGGGGAAACTTGTGGCTTCTCGGTATGCAGATGGTCTGTTTCCTCAGTATATGACAGCACAAGATGGCAGCGTGTATAATGTAAGTGGAACTGACTTGTGGTAACTTCCCCATGCACCTAGAACTTCTTATCACTGTAAGTAGAATGATATGACTATAATGTCTCCCAGTGACACGACATGCATATATACATTTGTTGCGTGAGGACTTTATCTTTTGATCTTTTTTTTTCTTCTGTTTTCTCAAATATTAGTGATAGTCAGCAGTAGAGAAACTAGATATCTTTTTGTGTTTTTCCTTGTGGAGACTCACACTCTTGTTTTGGTGCAGCACTGCAGTAAATCTTTCCATAGAAGAAAGCTGCAGTTTCTAAGCAACATTTACTCTTTTTTGAAAGAAAGAACGCTTAAAAAGAAGATGCTCAGCTGAGCTTTTTAAGAAAAGTACTCGTAGTCAATAAAACACATGGGGATGCTGAAATTAGACAACATTATGTGCTGCCATTGCCAATGCAAAATGCTGCTTTGCTCAGTGCCAGTGGGTCACAAAAGGCCTCAGCCCCATCTATAGAGAGCTAGCTGGATCTCTGCCTGGGCTCATGTTCTAAGGAATGTCTTAGTAACAGCTGCTGGCTGTCCCATTGTTGAGAGGATGGATCTGGCTGAAGAGATACTCATATGAGCTAGAAGGGAGAGAGTTAATTCAGAAGGGATTTGACAAAAACAAATGGCTTGTCATTTTTTTCTGGTAACTTGAATCGTTTGTGAGGCACAAGGTGTAAAAATGGGAAAAGAACTATTTCATCAATGAACCTTATTACCTTATTCCATTTTTTTTTTAATTAATTCTGTATGAAATATCTACATGGTGTCTTTTAATCATAGGGCATGTTTGGAGCAGGGAAAAAGACATTTGTGGTAGACTTAAAGTAGCAGTGCCACTATACAGTATCTGGTGAGACCTCATTTAGAATATGGAATGTGATTTTATTTACAGTTAGCACAGGGTAAGAAGAGGTAATTCCAGGAGTAGGTACCTGGAAGAGCTGGCAGCGGAGTGCTAATCTTCTAGGAGGTCTTGGTTGATGTCAACGCATTTAGGTAAGACCAACGATTGAAAAATGGTAGTCTTACTGCCCATGAATGCCTCCAGAAAGGCAGATTGCAGGCACAGAGAAAAGCTATTATTTTCTATGGTAAAAGTCACGCTAGTCCAAGAATAAACAGATGTGAACTGCCATAAATAAATGTAGAGTGGACAGCCAGAAGTTTTCCAGCCCCTCAGAGAAATGGGAATCTGGACAGGCCAACTAGAAGCAAAAGGGTGGAACAAGAAAAGTGCTTTATTTTAAGATGGAATTTGATCAGTGTAGTGCAGTGAGCTGTTTGTGTGAGTCTGGCAGTGATAGGAAGAAACTGGACTTTCTGAGCACTCCTTCCCAGGCCTCCATTCCTCTGCAGACAGCCTGCTGTGTGTCTGTGAGGTGCTTTACAGTGCCCTAGCTAACATTAAAGAACAGTGAGGAATACGTGGGAGAGGAAGAAGTTTGCAGACTGATTTCTCAGTGAGAAATATTCTTGTTTGCAAACATTTGGGTCTCTAAGGTTTTGGACTACTCTCAGAAAGGCAGTTGGACGTAGAAGGTGGTAGGTAAATTAGCTTAGGTGGGTCAGAGATATTGGGGATACGTCTTTACTGGAACCTGCAGCGTATTTTTAGTTCTACATTTCGAACAATGAACATTTGTAGATACATAAATACAGAGGGCCTCCTTTTTTGTGCTGAATCAACGTTTTTCTTAATTTACTATTACGGCATGAGAAGTTTTAGTTGTCGACCGCATTTGCCTAAGCCCCTTCCCTTAAATAGTTAAGCTGTAATGTTGGGCATTGTTAGTGAAATAATAGCACAAATAGGAAGCCTTTTACATTTCCTTTCAAATGCTAAAGACAAGGTGGAGACTGAAGTGCCCCAGCACCAAACTGTTCACTCCCTTGTATGGCTGAGCGGCGTTTTAAGAGCCAGTCAAAATTCTGATCTAAGAAGGTACAAAGTGTCTGTGTTCCTGTTTGTTCATCCATCTGTTCTGCAGCCCTTTTTCTCCATCCTCGCTCCTGTTCAGTTCACTCTAATTGCTCCAGTCTTGAGACAGACAAGGCGGACAACCCACTGGCGGTGTCCCATGCTTGTATAAAAAGATTATGAAAGGCAATTAGGACAAAATGCAGCGTCTTTTCTGTTATAGCTTAGATACGTTTGTCAAGTATTTGCTTCTGAAATAGCGGGAGAAAAATGGGTTGTTTTCACCGCTACCTTGGCTGGCATATCTGGCACTTGCAAACCAGTTTACTGCAGCTGTGCTAAGCTTTGGGGCTTCATTTGTGTTGTTTTAACGTTCAGTTCCTCTCTCTCCCTTATTTAAATAAAGCTGACAGCCAAAAAAGAACTGGTTCTTCATTTTGTGGAACGTCTAATGGGAGCTATTGAGCTATATCAGCAACGAATGGAATGGCTAACCAGTGAAAGCCGGCTGATATTTGGAGTGATTCAAGAACGGTGCATTGTCATTGTTTTGGATTTTGGCACTGCAGCTCCAGCCGAATTTGATCTATGCCGTGATGCACTTTCTCTGGTACTCGTGGAACAGGTGACACAAATTGCCAAATTTAACCTCATTCGGTAAGCAGAAAGGAGTCCATGTCTGCCAGGTGTTGGAGAACAAGAGTCTTGTATCATACAGATGTGTGTTTGGATAATGTGATTTGTGTCATGGCAGTATGTATAGATTTTCCACCAAGTTTAACCCAGAATAATGCTGAGTTTGCTGCTTCCATTTAACCGAAACCATTGTTAGCCTGAGATAAAGGCTAACAAATCCAAATGTTGATACACACCTTCCACAAACGTAGCAAATGTAGAAAACCAGAAGGATAAGGGATGCCTTGCAACAGCAGTAATGAGCTTCGATAATGCATCTAAGTATTACAGAGTGAAACAGTTAGGTCCCATCTGACTCCCTAAGTATTTTTGTGCCTTTAGGCAGTACAGTTTTCTGCCTTTCAGCTGAATATACACTCCCCCATGGATCATAGACGCGGGCATAGTCATTTGTATTTCTATAGATTTCCGTGGTCACAGAAATAAGTAGTAGGACTAGGAAACAATACTAGATTTCCATAACAAAAGACAAATGCTTGTTCCTTAACATGAGTAAATGAATCTGGGTTTAGTTACTAGTATAAAGATAGAAGCAGTTATTCAAATTTATGCATCCTTGCATGAATTCTCATTTTTACATAAAGTGATTGAAGTCATAAGCTTGGGTTTGTATTGATGAATGGAATTTTGTGACTATGAAAAAAGTGATGCACAAATCGGGACTTACAGATTTGGAATAAATCCATGGAGATTACTTTCAACTACACTGTGATTCTTAATGTTTTATGCGCACTTTACCCTTCAGATTTGATTCTGTTCCCCTGTCTTAATTCTCTACCTTATGATACACTCAATTCAAAAAATAGAAGATGATTTCCCTAGATTTTGAGAAGCACAAAAACCATTTTCTTTACAGATGATGTGAAAAGTGGAGTCAAAATTGAGGCACAGTAAATATGTTCACTGGTTTTTCTGTTTGTTGCTGAAGGGAGACAAAGGACAATATAGCTTAGAAATTGCTGTTTTAGAAGAATCTGGGAAAGGATACATCTCTTTTACGTTTACAAGGAATTATTCAGAACAGTGCTTGATGAAATGTCACAGATCTTGGAACCAGTTACTTTCTTGGAACCAGTTATTTTTTAAATTTGTCTTTTGTCTTTTTTATATGTACATGTAGAGGTATACATGCATGTATGCTTAGCCCTTCTGTAATACCAAAGACAAAGGCTTTTGACCAATTAAAATACTGAAAAGCATTGCTTCACAAATCTTATTTTAGTGGGCAAGTAAAAATCAGCACTTTCTAAAAAAAAAAAAAAAAAAGCACAAGAAGATTAAAATGATCTGACGTGAGGGCTGTGCAGCAATTCTTGGAAAGAGAAGTCAGATTTTTTATTGTACACCTATTTACAAAAAAAAAAAATTGCACTTTTATAGTAAGTATGTGATAAATAAGCAAAAGGACAAATATGAATTAGAAACTGTGAAGTACTGCAGCCCTCTTGGATGGGCTTTCAACAGTTGCCTTAAAAAAAAAAGTTTTTTTCCTAAGATTTTCGTTTTACCTCTACTTTTATTGCAAGCCTAGATTTAACGTNGAAGATTAAAATGATCTGACGTGAGGGCTGTGCAGCAATTCTTGGAAAGAGAAGTCAGATTTTTTATTGTACACCTATTTACAAAAAAAAAAAATTGCACTTTTATAGTAAGTATGTGATAAATAAGCAAAAGGACAAATATGAATTAGAAACTGTGAAGTACTGCAGCCCTCTTGGATGGGCTTTCAACAGTTGCCTTAAAAAAAAAAGTTTTTTTCCTAAGATTTTCGTTTTACCTCTACTTTTATTGCAAGCCTAGATTTAACGTATGTGGTTTATTGTTATTATTACTTAACAATCTACAAGTATACCAACAGTAGAAGAGCTCCACCATTTTGCTTTGTCAGCATTATTCTCACTGCTTTTGATTTATAGTTAATGTCATTTGCAGGGCTGCTCAGGATCTTATGAAGTGGCAAGAGAAATCCATTCCTGTGTCTGAATATACTGTAAAATCTGCGGTGAAGTGGCTCTGGAAGCTAGACCACACAACAGCTGCCAGCAGTACCACCCCTGCTGGAGCCCTGGTGGAAGCCATGAGTGATGAGTCGGTAAGCTCATACATCTCTTCAGAAGTCTTGAGTAAATCCAAGATTATTCAGTGCCAAACTGGCTACTGTGATTTGCCCCAGTGAAATTTGAAAAGATAAATATTAATGGGAGGATATGGAAGATTTTTTTCTGGCTGCTGGTTTTTTGTTTTTTGTTTTTTTTTTCCCAATGGTAACTGCACACAATACTTTTACCAATGGCCTGCTTATGTAAATTTATTGTACTTTGAAAGCAAAAACTTGTATTTTCTTTTTTGGAGCTCAGAAAAATATACAGTCATTAAAGGAAAGAGCAAATACTCTGACTTCCACTTTCTTTACCATATGTTTTTCAGGGTTTCAAGTTCATGAAACTATTCCTAGTATCAACATTACTGAAGACAAGGAAAGCATTTTTATTTTGTAATGTGTCCAAAATGCTTTAGAAAAAAATTGTACTTAAAATCCTAAATATTAAGTACAGAGATTTCTTTATGCATTTGTTGACAGCAGCAGTCTTGAAATATTTTTTTCATCACCCAGGTTACAACTATAATTTAATTCAGGGCAAAAAGATAAAGCATAGCAGCTATTGTTACAATTGAATTCTGACTACTTTTTGAGGTACTGTATTATATTATTCATTTATAGCAGAAATCACAAAGCATAAAAGATATGTGCCATCGTTTGAGCTAGTTAGTTGAAAATTGTTCTTGTAAAGATAGATTTTACGAAATTGGCTTCCAATCTAAATTCAGTTCCTGGCACCCAGATTTAATGGAAAATTGTGTGGGTTATAATCATTAGTTTTTGCTGCCATTATAGTCCATGCTTGTGCACAGATCCAATCCTCACTCCCTTGTAAATTTCATTTTGAGACGCTGTTTGTAAGAGAAGGTATATTTGGCTTGAGTTTCCTTGTTTCCTGTGCAGATGAATTCTCATCTGGAAGAACCTTGATATTTTGAAAACGATATTAGAAAGGAACTGGCTGAGGAGCAAATTGTGCAACAGTGACATTTTTATGACTACTTTTTAAAATGTCCCATTCATAAATTATGCTAACATTTCAATGTATTACAAATTTTCTGGTGAGAAACAAAAAGATGATATTTGGATTTCAGTACAGTCTGGATGAAGAAAAGGCTTACTGGACCTGAGTCTGCATACAGATAAACAGGAATTATAACTCATCCAACAGTGAGATCTTTTATATTTTTTAGACATTGGTGGGCTAATGGGTAATCTGGGGGAGCCTGTTTTGGCAGGTGATCCATGTAAGACAGACTTTAATTACTCCTAAATACAGTCATTATCGTTTGTAACTGACAGTTCAGTTCGGGAGCAGGCTGTGTTGCTGGCTGGAGGAGACCCCTTTCAGTCCTAGGGAAGACCTGCTCTCACTGAACAGTCATAAATGACTCATTTCTCAGAACTGCTTCCGTCAACAGAAATTGCTCCAAAACAATAGCGCCTTTTTCCCTGGACTTGGCTCTTCCTGTCATTCCGTTAGGTTGAGTTTTATTTCTATGTGTGGAGAGTCCCTAGATTTCCTTTTCTCATGAACTGTCAGTGCCAGGCTCGAGATCACTGTGCTGTAAGGGGCTCTACTTGCTGCAAATGCAGGTGCCACTCTGCACAGTGTGGGTCACCCCTCCTAATGTACCTCCCCTCCCAAGGTAACAGTAAAGGCTTTGAGGAGCACTCTGTTAGTGTTCTCCTTCCTGTTCCTGTATGGGGTTCATTTGGTTGTATGGATTGCTGCATAAATTATCATTTTCAAAATATGGAGGAATAAATAGAAAGGTTTGAGCCTTTCCTCACTGTTCTGTAAGGAACACTTCTTTCATGGTATGTTGCTGCTGGGTTCATGGGTAAGTGGAGTAAATTGTCCGTGGTTAGCAATTTTGTTTATTTTCTTGAGGAACTGGTTCTGCATCAGCTATTCCCGAGAAACTTAAGCATTTTAGGAGCTGCAGAGGCAGGCACTTGAAGGAAGTGTGAAAATTAATACCCTTATAAATATCAAATTGTTGGATTATTGTCAGACTGAGGAGGGAGGGGGAGAAGATGTGAATCTGAAGCATCTCAAAGAAAAGTGGTTGTGCATGTCTGCACATGTTCTCCAAGGTCAGGAACCTCTTCAGCAAAAGGAATTTCCAGGACAAGGATGTTGTGCAAGGACTGGGTCTCAGCTGAAGAGCTGCATGCATGCTCTGACAACTATTTATCTGTATGAAACACAGAGGGAACCTTCCAGAACAGAACCAAAGCACAGATGTGTGCAAGTCTTGATTTATTTTGATTCTGTGTGCCTGTTTATAAAGCTGATAGGTGTTGTGTTAGCTTTACACTTTAATGAAAGATGTTCATTCTTTTCTTTAACCTTAGCTTTTGTCTATCAGTGATGTCAGGATACCTGGCTGACAGCAGACCTGATTGCTCCAGAGCAAGTGTGGTCCATAAGCATGGGGCCTGACTCCCACATGTGATGCCCAGAGCCTTGTATGAGGTCTGAGAAAACCCATGGTGCTGCTGTGTTAATTTGCCTGTCTAGCCCAGAATGAGATTGCTGCTTGGGGGATATGTCTTCCAGTCCTGACCTGTAGCCAGAATATTCCTTACCATACCTGAATGTATGGTTACTTTTGTTGTTAAAGTTGGTGATAATTCAAGGAGCGCATTTACTAATTATTCATTTTGCATGGTTTTGTACAAGCAGTAACAAATCTGTCATAATGTAATACGCAAGCAAAAAGTAAAGGACATTTCTTCAACTTCCCTGTCTTCTTGCAAAAATGTTTTCATAACATAAGTGTATGTATTCATAACAAACCTGCCAAGTTCCAAACTCTGCCTCAGAAGTATAAAAAATATGAACCATCTGTAAATACCTGTGGTAGCATTCAAAGAACGATGCATCTTTCCTAACCCTCAAAATACATGTTGCCAATAAAAGTATGCCTGGTATTAATGTTCATATTGCTTTTCAGCCCTGGCAAGGCATCAAGATATTGCCCCTCTTCCTCCAAGTGGGATGCAGCCCAGAGCATTTTCTTGGCTAATAACACAGTTGTGCTTTGCACCTCTCTCTGGTTTCAGTTAACTTCTGTAGGAAGGGGCTTGTACTGGGCAGAATCAGACTTGTGGGCCAGGCTTTTTGTGTGGAAGTTTGTGTGAACTTTATCTGAATTGCTAGCATAAATGATAAGGAGAACTGAAAATCTGCTTGATAACCCAAGCAATGTATTGGTTCTACCAAATTTTCGTGCTGGTGCTCAGCACAGCACAGGGCTTGAATGAATACCAACTGTCTATGTAAAACAGACACCCCAGTTCCTTTCTTGTTTTGTTTTGTTTTTGTTTTGTTTTTGTTTTATGACAGATGGAAGCTGTTTATTACTTTGTGGTGGGTGATATTCCAGCAGACACAAAGCAGCTACTCCTAGAGAAGGTTTCTGATGTCCCCTGTCCAGTCAACGCTGTATCTTTTAATGCCAGGGAAGATGAAACTGTTGTTTTTCTGAAGGAACTGAGCCACTTGGCCTCTGGCAGGTATGACAAAGAAAAAGCAGTGTAAGATTTCAGCACTTGTGAAGTGTTTCATTGCTAGGAATGCTATCTGAAGATACCTGAATATTATCCCTGTTTTTCTCACGAGGAAAATGAGACAAACCAGTTCAGTAAGTGGTGTGGATAAACAAAGGAAGTAATCTAAGAGCTATAACTGAAACACGGGGTCTACTCAAAGGGACCTTCTCTCTCCACATATGTGCTGGCTTCAAGAAAAGCCATTCCTTAGTTACATCCTAAATCATCTGTCATCTGCTTCTCTTTGAAAGTCTGAAAATTGTTTAGGAAAAAGAGTGGCAACATAAACAAGTTTTCATCAATTTGCTCTGTCCTTTGGTAGCATCCATGTGCACCAGCAAAGGATGTATAGGCTTTTTTTTTTTTTTTTTTTTTTATCAAGTGCCATGCGGACATATACTTGAAAGGTAATGCCAGTCCAAAATAGGCAGTGCCTGGATCAACAAGAAATTGAAGTAGTGGTATTCATTAGGCCTGGTTGTGTGAAATTGCAGTTCTGCACCCTACTTTGCAGTGTGGTTGGTGGAAACTGATGTATTCCATATGGTTGTTGGCTACTTTATCCTGGGAACCAGCTGTGTGGTGAGAGTCAGTCTTCAGTATGAACTGATAATACAACTTTAATCTTGATTCTGATATCAAAATAGGGAAAACAAATGAGAAAATGAAAAGAGCCAGAATACCTAACTGGCTGAACAGCAAGAGGACAGTAGGAACTGGTAGGTGTTTTTCTGCTTATCAGAAGTCACTATATGGTTACAGAGCTGTGAAATGCTTGCTGTAGCTTTCTGCTTCATTGTTGTTTGTGAAGAGTGGGAAGGTCTCCAACAGTAGGAATGTCCCAAATGACAGCAGAGCAATTGGTAAGATGGCAGCTGCTTAGCTCTTTTATAGCCATCTGTGTTTAGAAGTAGCTGTTAAGAGGAGGAGTGTCTGCCAAAAGCCAAGACTGTGGGAAAGTGTTATGTTTATTCTGATACATGTCTAAATGAACTGTGGTACCTCCACGATACCACATATACTGCTGGTCACGATCCTTGATTTTCTTTTGGCAGTGTTGTTTCCTTCTTTATAAGAGGAAAGTAAATGTTTCTTGCACGGTAGGGAAAGAGGCAAGAAGAGCTGTGACAAGGAGCTGGGAGAAATTGTTTTGCCTAATATGATTCCCATTATCTTCACTATTTTTTTCTCTCTAAGAATAGTACAGCTTTGGTGCAGAGGCTGCAAATATCTTGCTGGTGAATATTTGCCCAATAACTGGCTATAAGGTTGTCAGTTTCCTCATGGGAATGGTTAAATCATAGAATCATATAATCAAAGGGGTTGGAAGGGACCTCAAGAGATCATTGAGTCCAACCCCCCTGCCAAAGCAGGTTCCCTACACCAGGTTTGTAGGTTTTCCTTGATTCTGATGTAGTTCTGCTTTAGAAAGGCATCTTTTTCCTGCTTTGGGAACTCGTCTGTTTTGAGAATGAGGGTAAATGAAGTCTGCTTGACTTCCTGCTTGTATTTGGATATTGAAATAAATGTTCCTGTTGGGCTTTGAACTGGAAGGATAATCTAATTAAAAGGTGTTAGTATCCTCTCAGATATCTCAAATGATGTGCTTGCTCAGCTGTTGGAGCATTAATTAAAAACAAATTTCCAGATGATTGGAAAGGAAAGTGCCTCATAGTGAGCGATACCAAAATGAAAGTATGTTCTTCATGAAGAAACATTAGAAAGTACATATATGTATATAAAAGTTTGATAACATTCATAATACTGTTGTAAGTGAACATTTGATAATCTTGAATAGATAAGGAAATAATTCCAAAGTCGTGCGTTGCTATGATCTTGCATATGTGACATTCACATTTAAACTAGGAAAGTATTTACACAGTTTGCAGACTGGTGAACACCCATTTTTTATTACAGATTCCATGCTTTTGTTGAGAAGAATTACTATAGAGATGCTACTGGACCTGCACTAAAACATGAAGAAGATGGGAAAGGTCTAATTGCCCAGAGTTCCAGAAAAGTGAAAGGGAGAATGCCACTAGGTAGATAATTTTAAAAACAGATTGTATTTTTAAGTGTGATTTCAAGGTAGCAATGTAATGTAGGAATGTGCTTAGTGTTAAATCAAAATAAATCTGTAGGCATGGGTGGGGTGGGAACAAAGTTTGCAAAATGGAAATTCTGTCATAAGGAAGGAGAGGGAAGGAAAAAGAGAGAAGTGAGGAGAATAGAGGATATGCATGAGAGAAAGAAAGAGAAGTGAAAAAAGGATTGGAAGCAAGAACGTTTATTTCAGGGGGTAAAGATAAACGCAGCAGTACTAATGTCCTGGTTGTAACGTAGGAAGTAATGGCAGAAAGGGAGATGAAAGAGGTAAGAATGGCTTCTGATACAACAGTCACATCAATAAAGACCTAGTTAATGGCTAATACCAAGGAATTAAACCCACATATGGTTGACTTCCTTCTCTCAAGCTTTGAATTTATCATGATGACAGGCAGAGAGCACAGTAAAGAGAACTAGAGAAAGGGCACAAAGACAGAGGAAAAAGATGGGAAAAAAAAAACAAAAAACAAAAAACTTAATAGGAAGAACTTGAAAGAAGCAGAGGAGAAGCAGAATCTCCACTTTACTGTGAGTGGAGTTGTACAGAAAGCTCTCAGCATGGCTCTTAGTCACAATGCTACTTCTGCCAGGAAAACCCAACCTTACTGTTCAGTGGGACTGGACCAGCTTGTGGTGTGAAGCAAGTCTGTGTATGTCAAATCTGATATCTATATCACCAGGCTTTTTCAATTGAAAAATGTTTTTTTAAATATCAGTAGGCATAAGACCTCTTTTCTCTCCTGGCTCACATCCCCATTATACTGAGAGGTGTTATGTTGCATTACTGTTTGCCTCTTTTTACTGCTAGGGAACCTATGGCATGAGGTGAACTTAGTGACTGACCATTTTTAAGTCTCAGACTAACTGTCCCATATTTTCTGGGCTGTGGTCTGCTTCCTTGTTTATTAAACTGTCCTTCAGCATGGCCATGGACATACTGCATGAAAGAACCATAATGGGGGAGTTGGGGGGCAGAAATAAGAGAGCAACAGAGTTCAGGAGCCAAAAGCAGAGTGTATTTCAGAGCCCTTCCTCTCACTTCATACTAATTCAGTGCTGTAATAATCTTCATGAAGTCTGCTCCAAGTGCTTCTCTGCCAGACCCCATTTGGGTGCGTGGGGGAAGCTGGCTTCCTCTTCCTCCAGGCTCCAGCCTGTTTCAATAGATGGGCCCAGAGCTCCTGTATGACTGGAATTACTTCCTCATCACTGTTCCTAAAGTTGAAAGCTGAATAGCTTTAATCGCTCAAAAGGGCAGTAATCTCCTTGAAGTGCATTGTCTATTTTGTTTTATTGCTATTGTGAAGTGAGAATTTACACATTAAAAAGGAACACAATTAGCTCTCTGCATTTACTGGGTATTATAATCACACTTGTGACATCACTGGCAGCCAATCAGAGCCTTTTGGTCATATGCAGAATCTAAAATCTTTTCAGAAAAGAAAATGTGTAGGAGACGTTATTCTGGCCCGTGCCTGATGTCTCACATTTCAGGGACTCCTTCAAGGGTGCAGAAGGCAATAATAATAAAATTGTTGATTACTCACTAATGTGTTCTGAAACTGGTTCTTGGGTGTGTGGCATCAACTATACAAGGAAATAAACAGAAAATGAACCAGAGATCTAATCTTCCGAATGTGTTGTTTCTTGGAAAATGTGTGGAGGCACAAGAATATTCTGATTCTTTTTGCACCACAAATGGCAACAGCTGGAAGCTGAAACTCATTGTTATGTTTTATGGACCAGAAAAAAAAATTAAAAACAAACACATTTTAAGGAAATCTGATAGTTTTGTGGGTATCCACTGAATACACTGTTCTGCAAATACAGGGTATCTTCATGCTTACTCTTTTTCATCTACTTAAACAAAACAAGTCGGAAGTGAGCTATTTAAAATTTCAGATAAGAGCTGAATTCTCCCCTGTTTTGCATGTTGGGCAGTCATTTAGAAAGGAAGCGTGAGAAACTGCCAAGTGCAATATTTTTTTTTAAACTTGTTGAATGAGTGCTTGAGATCAAATCAGGTGTAAGCCAGTAAATAATTAAGGTGCTTATAGTGGCAGACTCAGTCCTATTTAATGCAGAAGAAATGCTCTTACTTGAAGCCTAATGTGGACCAATGCGGTGATATCTCCTTATCCAGCACTGATTTTCCTATTATAACTTCTGCCTACGTTCTTTGTGTAGCTTCTTTGTCTGCAAAAAGCTGCAAAATTAATCAGTGTTGTTGTGTAGTTAGAACTGTGAGAGGAAGGGAGAAGAAATTTAAGTTGGAGCTTGGAGTCCTAGAGTACAAGAGAGATGGTGGAAGATGTGGTGAAGATGGTTCTCCTTGAGAAGGGCCACAGTTGTGTTACGGGCTTGGACTGGGAGGAGATAGGTGCTAAAGAGGCTTGAAAAGCAGTGGCTTTTTGAGCTAGATCCTGAAATGTATAATGGCTCCCGATAGTACATTTCTGGGCAGTATTTCTCTGTGTGGTGGAGTAGATGAACTGCCTGTATAAAGAAAATGATCGTGGACTGAAGTCAGAATTTGAGTTACGCGATGTATCAGAAGAGAGACATATTTTGGCATGGCCAGACTTCTGCAATACTTTACTATTGGAGTCTGTGTAGACTAAAGTGCTTGATCAGTTTTGAGCTTTCAGAAGGCCGGGATGATGACTGCATAGTAGCTGCTTTGTCTATGAGCAGAAGCAAAGATCACTGCCTTTGCATTTTCCTCACTTGTGCTTTGTTCAGTCTTAGCAACCTAACCTTGGCCTGGCAACTCTCTTTGCTAATGTGTGAAGAGTGATGCAGATAGCTGCTCTGCAATACCACACGGGTTACAAAGTTCATTTGCTTTGTCCATTTGCCCAGGGGAAGAGGGGCGAGATGGGGACAGGGTGCCTGCTGCCTGACTCTCTGGGTGCTCAGGCAGCTGCCCTCCTGTGCTCCTCTGGACCTGCAGGCTTCCCCCTAAAACGGTGCATTTTGACAGTCGGTTCCTGGGAGAACTCTGCTGTCTTCTACTGCCGCATAGAGGCTGAGAATGGGACCGGCAGTGAAAAAACTTGCTATTGCCTTGCAGGCGTACAAAGTTTACAGTATATCTAATTCCATTATGTCTGGATTTTGCTTCCACAGCCTCACTCAGATCATCAGAGAAATAAGAAATACTTATGTTTTTCAAGATTTGCATCTGTGCTGGTATTCCCTTGACATTTCAAAGACCCTGTCAGTTTTGCAGGCTTGTTTTCGCATGTGCTTTTTTTCTAAGCAGGTGTTGTACCTTGAATATGAAATGAAATGGGTTATAGTGACTCACCAAACTGGAAAGGTTTGTCTACTGGGAGGTAGGTGTGGAGAAGCATCTTGTTTTAATATCACCTGGTGGTACTAAATAACTGGAAAATGGAAATGGTTCTAGTTTCTGTGTACATGTGCAAGTGCCCATGCCTTTTCACTTGGATACACCGCTTTGCTTCAGCTCACAAAAGTCAGCACAATGCTCCCGCTCTTTCTCTCAGGCTTTCCTGTCCCCATCTTCTTCCTTGTTTCCATGGCCTCCGTTCTCTGGGGCTGGGCCTCCTTCAGCACAGCAGGCCATGCTTTACCTCAGTGGCAGTGGTTGGGAGCCAGCCCAGCCAGCTGGTGCTCCATGCAGGCTGGGGAAGGCAGAGGAGGGTTAAAGCTGCTTCCCTCATGTGTGCCCCCTGGCCACCCTGCTGCCATCTCTGCTTCATGGCTTTTGAATTGGAACCTGGTGGCTGTTAAACCACCAGCCAGCACGGCTGGGTGGTGGGCCCTTTCCCTCACGGAATGACATGATGATTTAAGAGGTCTTTCATGCAATGTGGGCATCTAAAGGTGTGCTAAGAGGCATGGAACGTCTGGGGATTGCCCCTCTACAATGGTGGCTTCTGGCTGCTTTTCTGTTGGTGGCCTCCAGAATAGCACAGCAATGAGGTGTGAGTGCAGGGAACATAAGCTGAAGGGAGGTTTGTGCTTTCATCTTTCAGGGCCAGGCTGTGGGTTGAAAAGCACAGCTGGAGGATATGACCTGTGGTGTGTGCGTTTGTGTGTTGCATTGGGGGCTGTTAGAAAAGGCACAGCTTTTTCTTCCCACTTCTCCACAGAGGCGGAGGAAAAGGTGCAGGTAGAGATGGAAGCAAAGATGGAGGTGGAGGTGAACCTCCCTTGTAGAGGAAGTAGCTTGGCTTGCCCCTGCTTGCAGCCTACTCTTCCAGCTGAGCCCAGGAAAAGTTGTTGCCAGATAAAGGGTTTTCTAGGCAACTTGCTGTTCACAGTGTGCAGTTGTTGATGCCTGCATTTGTCCTGTACAGTACTCTCCATTAAATATATTTGCTTTGAAGGTCCATGGAGTTTTACTTTTCTGGCCATGGCATTAATTTGGAGTACGATACTTTCTTGAGTAATGCAAATTTAATACATGGATCTTACCAGAGACAATTCCAATAGGTCTGTAAATATGAGAAGTCCATGGCATGAACTTCAGAGGAAATGAAGTAACACAATAAAATCACCACAATTATCTTAAAGGTAGTTGAAAATCGCTTCCTTATTTCAGTATTTTCAAACATAACATTAAAAACCATCATAAAATTAAATATTTGGGTTGAGCTTGTAAATCAATGATAACAGACTTTGATATGTTTTTTCTGCCTTTTATGTTGTGGAATGATCTACTTTACTTTTGTAATGTAGGAAACACTGCTTGTTTCCTACATTACAAAAGTAATGTAGATCATTCAGGATGAAGAGG
>VXAB01011514.1:0-16338 GCA_013399175.1 Odontophorus gujanensis
TAATGAAAGACAAATTCAACTAAGTTCTGCAATGCATGTTGTGTCATTTTCTCAGTGCCTCCAAGGCAACAGTTAAATCTATCTTTATATGATACTTCTACAGAGTTCACAATATAAGAATGACATATTTACTGCCCAATGTTACGACATGATGTTACTATTTGACTTGGACAAATAATCATAAAAAGGAGTTACATTTCTGTCATCTTAATTCTTCTAGTTTTTGGATAAAACTTTTCTCTTTCTGCACAAAATTTTTAATATAATTTGATACATATGTTTTCCTCTCCCAATACTCTTGCTGGAAGAAGAAAATAAGCTTTTCATATGCATCATTTGGTCCTAAACAAATTTAATATGAGTGTTTTTTCAGCTATTCTTAGTGCTCAAAGGGCTTTATGGCATCACAACTACTTTCAGCTGCTTGACTTTTTCCTCGATACCAAAACACATATTGATTGCCCTTGATTCTGCAAAAACGCTGATACTTAGAAGGTAGAAAATCTCTTGTGCTCCACTTTTAAAAGACTGAGGTGATAAGTCAGAAATTACTTCATAAGAGTATCTTCTTTATAAGATTAATGAAAAACCTTCTCCACACGGAGAAATGTATCTTTCAATCACACAGAAAAGGGATTAAAGAGATAGGGAAATTGCTAAGAGTTTATCAGGTAAAGAGGCTCCTTGAAAGACAGTCTACTTAATGCATATGTGTCTGTATTTGTTTTTGTTTTTTTTTTAATTTTATTTATTTTTTCTTGCTGCTTGTCCATAGTTCATACTTCAGTCAATATAAGACTATATTATCATTGTGGTCTAGGTCAACTGGAAGGTATCAAAATACAGTTATAGTATTAAAAGAAATAAAAATTTAGCTACTCCATTTCAAATGACTATAAATTAAAAACAAATCTCAACAATAAAATAAAAAATGAATATAAAATAAAATGAAAAATGCATACAAAATATATGAAAAAGAAAAAAGAAAATTAATAAGTCTTTCATTTTAGCAAACTATCTCACATATTAGAATGTAAGTGAAGACTGTGGTATTTACCTCAATAAAGCAGCATGGTTCTAAGGTATAGCTTTAATTGTGTTGTTGCTAATAGACAACATTCATTTATCTACAAAATCTGATTTACTTATTGTCTATGCAATCAAGTTGTACATTTTAAGGTCATAATAACAAGAGCATCCAACTTTTGCTGTAGCTTTTTTTTGCTGCAGGTTTAGAGTTAGAAATAAAAATGCCCAATTTGCTATTCCTTGTTAATTACTGAACATAGTTAGGATCTACAGAAGTCTAAGCAGTCTCATTTTGACTATTCAATTGGTACACTATAACATCTGATTACTGACTAGATTATACCCCTATTTTTCATTGTATGAACAATGTCAGGAAAACCAGAGTGCTAGAGTTCACAGCTACTGTTCATCCATGCTAGTATCAATCTTAGATCAGATGAATTTGTGCAGCAAACAATGAACAACATCTGCATAAAAGGCAGCTTGGGAAATATTTCTTCTGTTGTCACACAAAGTGTTGATAAAGGTGTATTTTATTACTTCGAAGACATTACAAGAGGAAAAAATCTCATTTATACTAGTCTAGAAAGCTTAGGAATTCCCAGTGTCACTCTTCTGGGAGGCTAGAGTAATATTTTATTGTTGCTGAAGGATATACAGAAACCTCAAAACTGTCATTTTATTATGGTTCCAAACCTCTAAAATTGTTAAATAAAGAAAATTGTTTTTTGTTTTTGTTTGTTTGTTTTGTTAGTTGTTAACTTTATTACTTCTAAAAACAAGGAATTATGTGTACATCAATTTGTCTCCTGCCCTTGAAGAAAACAAATGATTTTATCTTTTTTATGTGTGGGTTTTCTTGTTTTTCTTGTTTGTTTGTTTTTTTACTTTATTTTGTTTTGTTTTGTAATCTATATCTACTTATGAGCTATCATGCCAGCTACCTATTTCATCCTCCTGGGAAAGATAATAAAAGAATGTGGTTAGATTTTATTACTGATCTGTGTTTTAGGAGTTATCTTGGATTTATCCACTTACTTCAATATTTGAGATGTTAGAAAGGAAGCTATTTTATGTCAATCCACCACTTAGGTAGTAGCAGTATGGTAGGTACAAACATTTTAGTTGAAGATTGGACGATTACTAGACTGCAAATCTTAGATGAAAGAATCTGTTGGCTCAAGGCACAGATGAGTTGAAGGTCAAGATAAAAGAAGGAGTATAGGGCAGGTGGTCATGGACAATGGATTTGTACTGACTGTCTCTAAGAAAGAGTTATACTCTACACATTTGTTCAGAAGTTGACAGTCTTGTGTAAGTTGAACTCACAGAGTTTGAGCTAGCACTTTTCTGAAAATTTGTCATCTCTCTCCAGTCTCACTGCTCTTACTGCTTAACAGTGGTTACTGGACACTTCCTGATTTCAGCCTCTCAAAATCCAACACATCAGCATTTGTAAATAGGCACTGAGATGGTATATTCAAGTTCAGAGAAGTCTTCTTGGTTTTGGAATTTCTTGACATATGAATGGTTGATATAGTATAACCTACCTTAACCTTACTGGGACATAAAATTAATAAGAATAGTATCTTAACTGTTTGTAAACGGGAGATCAAGGTGCGCGCTAGTCCCATTCATCTTCACATATCCATGCTTGTATGTAAATTATTTCCAGGAGCATGGACTAGAAAAGAACAAATTTCAGTCTGGGCAGTGGATGTGTATCTATATTAAAAGATTCTTTCTTCTTGCTTTTAGCTGTCTCTGGTTATGGATTCCTAATGAAGATGAAGGGAAATCTTACTCTTTCTGAAACACACTAATGTAAATTTGATACAAAATCCATCATTTACTCACTATGTGTTACCTCATTTCTGCATCCTAAAATAGGAATTCCAAATACTTGCTACCCAAAGGGTCCCTCAGTGGGACAGATAAGTAGGGTCATGTGGAGGCCTTAAAATGGAACATCTCACAATTTATTTTTAACTCGATATTTGGATTTCTTTCCTAAGATGATACACGTTCACAACTGTATCTTCATGTATATGTGTGCCAGAGGCAAGGAAAAGGAGAGAGAGACAGGAATGAAAAGGGAGTGAAAAAGAGAGAATTATGTGAAAGCAAATCTCTGTGTATGGGCCAAAATCAGATGTGAAATGTCTTGCCATCAAGGAAAGATAACGCCTTCAGGCAGAATGTGGCTTTTATCTTTGTTGAAGAAAGAGAAAACTCTTTTTCTCAAACAGCATGAGTTAGTTACTTTGCAAATGTCACTGAAGAAGATTGTCCCTACTCTGTCTTTCATTTTAATGTCATTATTAGGAGATTATTCAATGTTCTAAAAACTGAACAAAATAAACAACCATATGAAAATAATAGCTGTTAATAAACAGCAGGGCAGAAGGCAATGTGTTTTCAGTTTACGTTTACAAATGACTCAAATCTCTTAACAAATATCTAGTTTTTAAGCTACAAAACAGACATGCAAAGAAGTTAAGTACTTTTATCTAGTTCCACATCACAGGCAATTACAAGAACAGAGAAACTAAATCAGAAACTGAATCTGCAGCAGGGCCTGGAATATAACCTATGAAGTCATCTCTATTCTTCTTTGAGCGGTTAATACTTGAACTGACACTAACCTGAGGTTTTTTTTTTTGCCCTTGAGAGATAAAAGAGGAAAACTTGTCTGCTTAATTTAGGTGCCACATCACTAACTCTATGAGTTTCTGGCCTTAAGGACTACCCAGTCTACCTAACACAACTACCGAAGTTTCATACATAAATTTGGCTGAGCAAAGCATTAAACTCTGAAGGCTTGTCCTGCTTACCTGCCCCTCTCTTACTGCCAAATTTCTCAGGGTGCGACTTCTTCTTCTAAGCATGAAAGTAATGTTTCAAAGTTTATCCTTAGCTTCCTGACATCTTGAAAGCTGCTTGGAAATTTTATACAATAAAACGGCTGCAAAACTTTTTTCCTCTGGTAGCAACCTACATTGTATAATGTGAGAAAACATGACGACAACAAATACAGTGGCGGTCAGTTTCAACACAGAAGAAAATGGAATCATTCTGCTTGGCCAGTGGTTGATACTTCAGAAGACAAAAGATTTCCCCATAGATCCTGTGTCATGTTTCGTAACTCTCTACAGCCCACATTAAAAAAATTATTATTATTATTATTATTAAAATAATTATAATAAAAGACAGTGGATTTCCATATATGACTAATTGAATTCTACGCAGAATAAATGAAAATGGAAATAAGACTTGTACATAGTTGCCTTAGGCTCAATTAACAGAAATAGAATAATAGAATAATAAAATCATAGGATGACTTCAGTTGGAAGGGACCTTGAACTTCATACAGTTTCAACTGCACCAGCATTTGAATGGATGCCAACCACCAGACTAGGCTGCCCAGGGCCCCACCTAACCTGGTCATGAAGGCATCCATAACTTCTCTGAGAAGACTCTGACAGAACTCCATCAGTCTAACATAAATCTCCCCTTTTTTAGCTTAAAACCTTTCTCCCTTGTCCTATCATTATTTGCCTGTGTAAAATGTCAGCCCCCTTTCTGCTTATACACTCCCCGTTAGTACTGGAAGACCACAGTGAGGTGTACCCAGAGCCTTCTCTTTAAGCCAAATAAATCCACTCACTCAAACTCTCTTCATAGGAAAGGTGCTTGAACACCTTTGTGGTCCTGCTATGGGTATGCTACAGTAGCTCCATGTCTTTCTTGTGTTCCTCACTTCTGCTTCAATAGAATGCTGCTACCTACTCTTCCCAGATGGGAAGAAAGTGGTCCACCTAACATTCTTCCTACAATCCCCTCCATGCAAACTGCTGTACCACACTTAACTGACATCCCATACCCTTATTGTTGTGCCATTCTCCATTTCTCGGTGCGCCCATGTACATGTGGGAGTATTATGCTGCTGCTCCTGACCCAGCCTGTACCACATCATCCTCTCTCACAAAAACTGGTGTCTACAGGTAGTTCCAAGTGGCTCCCTCCTGACTTTTGGACATCATCAATTTCAAGACCACTTCACACTACTACATACCCCTGCTTCACTACAAAATATGCCTTCAGTGGTACTGGTCCCCTCAGATCAGCAGACAGACATTTATCTGACAGAGGAGTTAATAAAAAATGAGAAAGTACATTCTGTGGAGATATCTATATTGCAATCACATTCCTTACAGGGAGATTTGAACATAAGAGTCAAATTGTAGTTTTTTGTTTGTCTGTCTGTTTGTTTGTTTGTTTGTTTGTTTTTTGTCACTTAGTTGTCTAAAATGAGGAGAGAATTTAGACTGTTCCCCAGAGAGCTTTGAGATTTGCAGGACATTAAGATTTGTATAGAACTTTCCATATCCATCTACTTTCTTAGTAGTGTTTTGCTCTATCGAGTAGTATTATTGTGCCATTTGTAGTTATTGCAGTTGCCATGGAAATATGAGGCATTACTTTCAGAGAGACTTAAGTATTCTGTAACAAAAAATGCTGTAAGTTGTCGAAAAAGAATATATTTGCACCAGAAGTACGTTGAATTACTTTGTGATTCCCAACTCACAGACTGCTAAGTTGGAAAACTTGTTTACCTCTGATAAAGTATGTAGTAGATGACAGAGAGTGTTAGAGGCTTGAAGACACAGTTATTACACCTAGCCTGGGAGAGCTTCCCATCTTGAAGGAAATAGCATGCGTAAATGCCACAAATGCAGGTAGTTAGATAGGAGTAGAAGAATAGTGCTTGCTAAATTTGGATGCTGCACTGACATTATAGAACTGGGGACCTATGGGACTCATTTTCATCTCTCTCTGGCAAAATGCCTTTGCTGGGTTTCTGCTAAGGGCACTGCCACTGAGCTGGGAACAATCAGTGCTCTTTGGTCCTATGTGAAAAGGAGAGAATAAGTAGCATGCTAGATCATTTCATAAAGCTCTAACAAAATTTTCCATGGGGAAATAAATAAATAAACAAACAAACACAGGTCTCAGCATACCTCTTTCTTCCCCATTGTTCTACTTATGTCTGAACATTTTTTCCTCTTCCTCAGAGAAGGGATCACCTTTCTGATTTTGTGGGAATTAGGGATTGATTATTGCAAATGATTAGGGAATGATTTTGTGTTTTGTTTTCCACTCAGAAGAATGTTCTGTTCATGTAATGGAAAACATTGGGCAGGCTAGGGAGAGAGAGAAATGGGATACTGAGTGTGGAAATTTTCACTATCCTTAGAAATTCAACAACATAAATTCCATTAAAAAAAGAGTGTATGACTCCTTTTTTTTCTTATCCCAAACATTTATTTTTATTATGATTAGGAAAATGAAGTAAAGGCAAACGAAATGGATTATGACACACATTCTATAAACAAAATTAGAACTTTCCATGAGAGTAATTCACCTCTGTGAGCTGTATGCTCCACTTTTCATGTGAACAATCAGGTTGGTTAGAACATATTGTCCTGATGTAAAATTAAGAAAATTTTCAAGCAGATTGAAACATAAATTGAATTTCCTTCATTTCATGATTTTTAAAGATCTTCAAGGAAAGTTCCTAAACAGAAATTTTCATGTGATAGTGTATATACTATACCTTGCTGTCTCAAGTAAGGAAAATGAAAGACAGATCTCTGCTGGAAGCAGGAGGTGACAAGGGACTGTTTCCTTTGCAGTACAGAATGATCTCAGAGTTCTCTCCTTCAGCACCTTCATCCTTCCAAAGTGCTTCTACCTCTTCATTTGTCCACTTCGTCATGTATGCAGAATTAAGGATTTCTGAATTTTCAGAAAAGAGCTGGCATCTTAAGGATTTTAAATTATGTTGTTGACATCATGTTGGTTTTACATATCTTTATGGTTCTGGGTTCACCAGAACACACACGTGTGGACTGTACGGCCCTGGGGCTGGGGTGAGAAGCCCCCACTGGTTATGGGAGGCAGTAACACAGCCTGTGCCCTCATGTCCAGTTTGGCTCCAGAAGCTGGCACTACATTCCATTCACACTAATCCCCCAGCAGCTGGCACTCTGTGTACAAAGTCTGTAGAATTCAGAGAGCTTGGTCTCCCACCAGCTGATTCCAGGACCCCAGTGACTTCATTAGCTGGCATCGATACCACTCACACCCATCCCCAGGAAAAACCTAGTAGGAGGGAGAACTGTGCATCTCTCTTTGACTCCACCAAAAATCTGACACAAATGGTGAGATGCAGGATGGTTATAATTGAGTTGGTTGCTCCAGGCTCCTTCTATAATTAAGAAGAGAAACACATAACTTTGTGCCATTAACTATTTCACCTCTTTAAGACACCAGTTTCTGAAAAATTATCCATCTATTAGAAATTCCTGTTTCTCACCTATTACAGCAAAAAGAAGCTTTGTCTTATCTGTTCATATGTATGACTTCACTGAGATGATTCTAAACTCAGATAGCTTACCTTCGCAGTTAAATACATGAAGTCTTTGTTTTCTTTGACTAGAAAAGTCACAGGAGTTATCTTCACTCGTGGGAATTTTAATTCACTCAGAGCACAGATACTGAAAACAGGGTAACCTGTACCCTGTAAAGAACTTAGTCATAGAGAACTACAATACCACTGGGTTAATCAGCCCTGTTGCTCCCCTATAGACACAGGCCTGGTGATCCATTAGATGTAACCTTTGTTTACCATCTTGTTAATTAATTCACTATTGATTTAGGATAAAAATTAGATCTCATCTGCCAAGAGCACTGCATGTGAATTGATTTGTTATTGCTAAGTTGCACACATTAACAGGAGACATAATGCTGTCTGCCATATTTACATCCTCAAAGCTGTACAGTTGCATGTGTAAGTTTCTACATATACATTTGCAAAAAAATAAAGAAAGAAAATTCATTAAATAAGGGGAAATGCTTAGTCTTGCTGTTGGCTTATATGGAATCAATCTGCGTTGACTGCAATTAGGGAAAAAAAAAAAAAGCAAAACAAAGACACCAAAAAAAATGTCTTTAAATTACTAAAATTACTACTGTGCTTAGGTGTTCTGATATGGTGTGGTATGGTATAGTACGGTACGGTACAGTAAGGTATGGTATGGTTTGATTTTGTTTGTTTTGGTTTGTTTTGGTTTCGTCTGGTTCGGTTTGGTTTGGTTTGGTTTGGAGGGGAGGGTAAGACGGCAGTTAAAACAAGATTAGTCCTAGACAGTGTATCTTCTGACTTAGTGCGGTAATTTTGTTTCAAAGTGGCTGTGTTTTTTTTCCCACTTAGTACAGTAAGCTTCTAGAAGAAAGTTACTTTTGAACTCACATGGCAGCATAGGTTTCAGATCCAGGGGAACTCTGTAGTGCAATAAAGAGATTCCAGCTAGTTTCAGGTGCTTCTAGACCTGAATAACTCTTTTGGGTTAGATGATCTCCATAGCACTTAGGAAGCATAAGTTCTGTAGACTACAACTTCAAGACAATACTGCAACAATCAGTTTATTCTGGTCATCCTTTATTTTCACAGGAGATCTTGAGTTTGAGATTGCTTTCATAATGTAAGGTAGAATGGCTTCTAAATAAAAGGGGTGATTTAGGTTAGCCATTAGGCAGAATTTTTTATTTTTTATTTTTTTTTTCTCAGAGGTGGAGTAGTTTGCCCAGAGTTGTGCATATCCCATTCCTGGAGGTATTCAAGGCCAGTTTGGATCCTAGCAGCCTGATCTAATGGTTGGCAATGCTGCCCAGGACAGGGCCATTGGAACTAGATGATCTTTAAGGTCACCTCCAAACTAAGCCATTTGATGATACTATGATTAATAGTTGTAAATCAAGGTTTTCTCTCTAGACATCTACATGGTTCCGCAGTACAGTCTTAGAACTTGTTCCAGAAACCAGAATTTTACAAAAGAGATTAAAAAAATAAATAAATTCATCTTGTTTGATTGTGAAAAACTCTTTATTTTTCATCAGTAATTCTACTTGCTATAAGTTTAATGTTTTCTTTTTTTTTTTTTTTCTGTTTCAGTTCTTCCTCTAAGAAACACACTGTGAATATTTCTGTAAAATCAAGTTTATACATTCCACTTATGTTAAGAAAAGCTTGGGGAAAAAGCAAATAAAGTACAGGTGACTTAACAAAAACAAAGTAACCAGAGAGAATATGAGTTACATTCAGTGAACAAATCCTCAGTTTCTGAGGTCATGAGAGCTCAAAATGCTGAATAAAATAATCAGGTACTTCTATAACAGCAGCATCCCTCCCAGAATTGATACAAAACACCTCTATTATTTTATCAGATATTTTGAGATCATATGATGGAACGCCCAGCAGGAAAGTAAGACACTATGTCTTATTATCATAGCTTTCTCTTTCTAAGCTATTCAATGCACTCAGTTAATGACTATACTAGTAATTATCTTTCATATCTTTCACAATTATTCTACATTGCAACAGTCACAATCTTTCCTTGTTTCACTTTTTAATGAGACTTACTTTTTACTCAAATGTTATTGAAGAAGTTAGTGCATCCAAATGAAAATTTCTGACTTATTTGTGATAGTTTTAAAGCCTAATCTCCAGTTTCGTGGGTCTGGATTACCTGATTACATGAGCCATGGCATAGAGCATGTCTTTCTGTATTTTCTGTGTCATTAAACCTTCTAATTCATTTGATGGAAGTATTCTTGAACTTCTCTGCATATTATGTGTGTATGTTTCAATATCAACAAAATAAATTTTGAAGCAATGGGCTCAACTATATTTTTCATATAGTGCTGCTTTATCTGTCCTCCTGTTACAACAGTGCTGTAGAAGCACTTCTAATATAGATAAGTGAGTTTAAAATTCAGTACTTTAAAAGTTCATGTAGGAGATTTTGAATGTGGCTTTCTCTCAGAAATACGTGAAATGAGCATACAGTAAAGGTATGAGGACAGGTAGAGCCTGTCTGTGAAGAGGATAATGCTTAAAATCATTCAGGTTTTAGAAAAAAAATATTCAGCACTTTTGGATCCTTAAGAGGTTCATTCTTGGAAGTATCTAAAATAAAATCCTATTCACTTAATTCAATGAGGTAAAAATAAGAACTCCACAGAAGCCTAAAACCAAAAATTTCCAGTGCTTGTCAAGTCTTGGAAGGAGAATTCTATATTTTGTAGAGAAGAAAAGGAATCCTTACTTAATGTGAATTGAGAGAAAACTTATAACAGATACAATAATAATACATTTGACCTACTTTCAGACGTATCTAATTATTACTACATATTATTCAGAGGGGTCAGTAATCTTACTGCTAGAAACTTTCCCCAATTGTTTGTAACTTTTTCTATTTAGAATCTATTTGTATTTAAGGTGTTCTCTCCCAGATGAGTTTCTTGTGGGCTTTGAGAATATTTGTATTTAAACCATAATTCAAACTATTTGAATATATATAAAGCCAACAAGAAAATACATTGAACTGGGAGCATATCAGGGAAAATGGCCAGATTTCTTAGGGACATAAAGATAATAACTGGATGAAAAATTAAATTAGTGTTATCCTTATCTGTGTATCAAAAAGGGAGATATTCCTGGATGCCAGAATAAGTGAACTGTCAAAATCTGTGTCCAAATGTCTATACAGATGGAAACTCTAGGGTGCAAGAGGAAGGCTTCTCTTTCTAGTGTTTCCTACTTTCAGAGAGTTTACCTTTTTGAGTTAATTAACATTATTTTAATACTGTTCCTTATTTTATATTACTAATTAAAAATAACTCAGTCAGTATTAAGGCTGCAATAAAATTGATTTTCATGTTCTCACAATGATTCCCAGCCATGGAAGTCATCTGACACAGAAACATGTATATCCATAATATTAAATTTCCTTAACCTCTGAAAGGAAACAACCCCATCAAAATCTCCAGTTGTGCATGGTCCTTCACATGTAGTAACACCTGCAGCCAGAAATTGTTTGGGAATTTCTTAGCCAAGGGCTGCTTCAGCAATTAATAATGAGACACTGAGTTTCAGAGTGGTGGCATGTTCTGATATAATTAAACTGAAAAAATATAAAAATGGTCTCTGTTACGATGATTTTCTCATGTGGATTAATTATCATATGGAAAGTAAAATTTTTTGGAGGGTATTGAATTAATAAAGACAGAATTCTTTTAAATTGATAAAGAATCCTCATTCTTGGTACAAACCATGCTACATTACTTAATAGGGGAATAGCATCCTTACCAGGTAATGGTACAGAGTTAGTGCCCAAGAAAACTTTTAGAGGATACACAGACAAGCAAAGATATCTTTTGATACTATCCATGTTTCATTGGTTTATGTTGCTGGTGAAGAGGAGGGTTCCATGCCTGTATTTCCCATCCAAATTTCTACAGTCATCTTCTATCCATCACAACGCATTTCAAGGGCAAAGTTAGAAATCTCTTAGCAATCAAGGACTGACTGACAAGGTAGTGAATAAAAATGACTCACATTTTATCAGGCCAAAAGCAATGCCAGCCAAACTGCACAACCTGCAATATTTTTTGCTATTTTATTGAATGTCACTTTTGACAAGGAAACGATCCAAATCTTAGTATAACACTGAGCTATCTTGAGTCTTGATCTTTTCTTGATAGAGAGATAGTGTGTTTTATTTGTTTATTCACTTGTATGCTATTGATTGCTTAATGAAGGCCTTGAAAACAGGATCAGAGACAAGATCCTTGCTCCAGACAGCAGCATGGTAAGGAGGGTTGTGAAAAAGCGGCATGCTTCAGGAGTTTGTTGGAATAGGCCAAGGCTAATACTTTTCCTAACAGCTAGCAATTTTGAAATAACCTGGTAATTCTATTATTCTAGTTTGTGACACCATCAAGAGATTCATTTAGACAATGCTGAGCACCTTTTCTTTTGAAGATCAGATCAGTCAAGGATGCTTAAAATTACTAGCAGTCTTTTTGAAAATAGCAGTTCTTTTAATAATGTATTATTTAGTACAATGATTGTGATTCTTGAATAGTTCTAACATCTTGGCAATGAAAATAAATAATGATAGACTGAGGATTAGTATTCATCTTTTTCAGCTCATGAAATTTTTCACTTTGTCAAAGGTTTGAGAAGCTTTGTACAATGTTTAAAGGCAATTTCTCAGGGGAATTTTTGTGATTTCCTTCTGGGGAAGGAACTGCGTTTCAAGGAAAGAATTATGGGATAAATACTTTTTGTTTTATCAAGCATTTTCTCATTATCTTAGCTTATTTGTAAAGAAGAGCAGACAACTTTTCTGATCTTACTGATCTTCACTTGATATCCACATGAAAACATAGAATAATACCTGCTATTTTCCTAGAAAAAATCCCATTTCATTAGTCGCTCTTACAGATACAAGTCCATCACAGGATAATTGCTTATCCTGTTCCATTATTGAAAGATTTTTCAGTTCTCCTAATGATTAAGAATGCCCTGTGGAGCCCTTCAAGAGAAATTTTCAGCACCCCAATGTCTTTCCTCATGCAAAGAATGGGGATCATAGTACAACTTCTTGCTTTGAGACTGTCATTTCTTTTTTCAGTCTTCCTAAGTGTTCTGCTGACTCTTAAAATCTTGGATAATTTTTTAGAACCTTAATGAGGCCATAATGTCATAACTGAGATTATAAAGTCATTTTGAGACTATAATGATTATCTAGTTTGACCTGAGGTATAAACTGTCTAAAGAATTTCATGAAATCATTCCTGAAGCAAATTCATCTTTTTTCCTGTAGAAACAGAACCCAGGGTGATAGTTTGTGCTATATAGAAATATAAAGAAACAGAAAAATATCTGGAACATCTCTTAATAATTTTTTCCCTTAAAAAGTTCAAACTACAGGATTTGCATTTTCCATGAATAGAAAAGAAACAGGCATTTTCTTTTCATATTTTTTTTTTAAAAGGGAACATATTTTTAAACCTTCATTGTAAAAGGTACAGGAAAAGAGGTCAAACATATCCTCAAATGAAAATGTATGGATAATATATCCTGCTCCTAGATAAAATATGTTTGTCCAAATTCCCCTCATTGCTTAAAACACGAGACACATTTTGATTTGCACTTAAGAATTGTTTACAACTGTTGAACTGTTATAGTGAGGAAATGTTTGTCATCAAATTTTTTCATACATAACCACAGACAGAGATTCACTATTCAGTAGTAATTAATGAAATTTAATTAAACCAATCTATCTTCAGCTCCATGCCACTTTAGCTAAACAGTCCCACTAAAATCAGAGATAGCTATATAGAGCATGTGTTGGTATATAACCATTGTACTATAATATAAAGAACTGATGTGGTAAGGAAGAAGAATTCATCTAAATCAGTCTTAATATTCTGCAGCCTGCTCTACTCCAGCTGCAGGGCAATGGGACGGGACTCCAATTACAGTGGATGCTTATAAACTCAAAAGTTGGGCAAAATGCGTCTCTCAGGATGCCAAAATGGCACTGGGACACTGAACCTCAGAATTACTTTTTGAGATGTGGTTCTCCTCACCTGCTCTGTTAGAAAAGTAATTGGTCACTGTCTACCTTAAGATGCTTGTGCATGAGTGACAATCCTTTCTATCATCTTCTTAATTGGTCAGAAGTTCTGATCTCACTGTTCATATTGGATTTTACTTCTCATGCACAGGTCTGTCTTCTATAAAGTCAAAACTGAATTCTCATAAGCAACGTCTGCCACCGAGCAATACTAAGAATTGTAATTGGAGCACTAGAAAAACTCCTTGAAAAATATTTACTTATATTGAAATAAGCTCAGGTCAGACAATATTTGTATTGTCAGCAATACAAATACATCAATTTGAGTCTTCCCTGAAAATTACACTGTCAGTAAATGGTAAAATAAGCACGATAAGAGTCCAGTTTTCTAGGTGGAAATACTGGAAAAATTAAAAATATATCTTTTCCCTCTTTGTGGATGTCACGCTCCAATATAAAGGAGTGAGACGAGGTTCTTTGATTATGTGTATACCCGGGGTGAGATTAAGACACAACGGGTCAAATGTTAGCCCAACCAGTTTATTACAATTACTAGTTGCTTAGGGATATGGGGAAGGGAAGGCGAGCGATAGAAAAGAGATTAAAAGCAAGGAGACTTGGCAGAAAACAAGAGCAAGAGAGAGAGAGAGAGCATCACCACCGTGGATCCAGCGAGGTCCACGGTGGATGCAGCGAGGTCCGTAGTCCGTTGATCTCAGGAACTCGTCTGGCCGCCGCGGGGGATGGGAGAAAGCCGGGGGGATTCGCAGCAAGCAGGCCTCGGGGTTTGTCGGAAGAGTTTCTCCCCTCAAGGAATTCTCCGATGTCTCTTCGGGAGTTCTCCTCAAAGATTTTCTTTCCTTGGGAGTTCTTCTCCAAAATCCTTGGTTCAGTGAAGGCCTTTTATCCCCCATTTCTCAGGCGTTTTTTCCTTTTCTCTTTGTTTGTGTGACATATCTGGCCCAACAGATAAGCCAGCAGCTGATGTCGCCTTCATTGCCATGCAGGAGCATTGTCTTTTTGTGGTGGTCAGCTTCTCCAAGCCGTACCCCCACGGAAAAGACTATTTGCACCTATTTCTGCTTATCTTACAACCATAAACAGAGACACTGAGGCGCCGCGACAATCATCTAGATGATTTGCAGTAGTTAGAGTCTTATCACCAGAAAAGGCCTCACGAAGCAAGCTTTGAGACAACAAAAGTAAAAACAGTTTCTGTCCTTCACACCACCCGGTGGCTCAAAGATTGCTTGAAACCGATGCGCGAAGAACCGTCCACGGTGGTGAAGGAAGGGAAAAAAAAAACAATCATAAGGGAAAAGAGGGGGGGGAAGTAAGGGGGAGATAAAAGTTATACAATTGCTATAACAGATTTCTTGGGCTTAGTTACAAATGTTGCACGTATTAGTGCCTAAATAACCAAATATTTAGGCAGAAGTGTAAGTCTGTAGTTACCACCACCAATTCACAGTCTCTGAGAAGAGTTCAAAGAGAAAGGAAGAAATTACCAGAGGAAGAAATCAAGTGTCCATACCTTGTGTAAGTTTGCTTAGTGCACTGGTGGTATTTTCACACTGGAAGGCATGCATGTGACTCAGGCATTCCTACAGCACAGAGCTCTTCCAGTCATCATGACATCAGGATGTGACTTTCCCTTGGCTCATATGCATGAGTTTTCCTTACACAGAAGGCTTGGCTAAGATACACTAAGGGTGTTTTATGCACGTGCATGAATGTCGGTAATGCCTCTGAGTCCTACTGACAGATTTTCATGGAAGTTTAATTGCCTCATTATAGATATTCAAGGTTGGAAAATCTGAAAAAGTTGATGCTATGCTTTTATTTCTTTCATAGTAAATACTAGTCATTTTTTTATTATTATTTTTTTCCCTCTCACAAGACAGCTTTCATATTTGAAGTTTCTCCTTCTTTTGGAGATATTAACAAAAAAGTTGCTGCTTCTCATATCATCTTGCTTTTCAGTTGACAAGGGGATGGAGAAACCTGCACACTTTTGCTTTATTCACTTATTTTTAAAAATGTTATTTTCTCTTTTAGGCTGTTTAGAACAAAATCAAGATGTTGCTGAAGTAAAGTAATTCTTTCATCCTCTTATATGCAAAATTTACATCAAGAGAAATGTAGGTAGATGTTTTCCTGAAGAAAAAATTGAACTACACATAAGAATATAATATTTCTCCCAGTGCTTCTTCTGTGTTAGGATCTTACAATATTTACAGACAGACACACACACACACAAAAAAAAAAAGGGTATAGAAGAGAGTTTATCTATTTATACATTCATTTAATGATCTTTTCCAGTATCATAATTTGAAGTAAATTTCTTCTCTTGAGTGTAAGATGTTCATATAAATGTTACTCAAAAAGGCGTTTATTTTCCTTCACAAAACTTGGAGTTTAATCAAATCTGGGACAGAGCACATAATGCACCCCCTGTGATCCAAGCAGAGACAGTCAGAGACCTGCTTCTCCATCTGAACTGCCACAAGTCCATGGGACCAGATGGGATCCACCCAAGGGTGCTGAGGGAGCTGGTAGAGGTGATTGCCAAGCCACTTTCTACCATCTATCAGCATTCCTGGTTATCTGGAGAGGTCCCACAAGATTGGAGGCTGGCTGATGTGACTCCCATCTACAAGAAAGGCCGTAAGGAAGATCCGGGGAACTACAGGCCTGTCAGCCTGACCTCAGTGTCAGGGAAAGTTATGGAGCAGATGATCTTGAGGGAGATCACACGGCACGTGCACGGCAACCAGGGGATCAGACCCAGTCAGCATGGGTTCACAAAGGGCAGGTC
>VXAB01011514.1:17286-28619 GCA_013399175.1 Odontophorus gujanensis
AAAAAAAAAAAAAAACCTTATGATAAGGAATCTAATTGTTTGAAAGAATGACTTGAGGCATTCAAAACTACACTCTATTTCATTCTTTATATGTCTACCCTTTTCTGTGAATATCTGCAAAATCAAGGCTCAAGAGAACAAAAAACCGATATGATCAGTCCAAACAGTTTTAAGGTCCTTTTCTTGCATCCACATCTGTCCAAGATCATATGAGAAAAGCTTGGATATGACCAGTGAAAAACTGTAATCTCTGTATACTCCTGATGCACAGCTATAGTCTCTTTTTCTCAGACACCTATTCCATGTCACCAGTGATCCCAGATTCAGATATCCCTCTGCAAGCCTGCAAGATTGAGGCTATTCTATCTCTTTTTATTATTTTATTTTTTCATAGATATATAAAATAGTCTTATTTATTTATTTATATTATTTAGGATGCAGCTGGGGAAAAGGGGTGCATCACAAAGTTAAGACCAACGCATAATAGAATTCACCTTGTCTATCTTCATCTTGGTCACTAAGTATGACTTACCTAATAGCTGAAGAAGAGATGCAGACATCCTCATCAGGTGATTCATCCCACCTGTCTCACATATGCGACTAAAAGGAACGTGTAACTTTCTGGAAGTACCTGTGCAATGACTGTTGACAGAGCTTAGATGACTACTTTTTTCCAACAGCTAAATTCTTCACAGCTTAAAGCAGGTGAAATAAATTCCTCACAATATGGAAGCTGGCAAAAAGCGTGTCTAATTTAACTCACTACAACCAAAAGTGTTCCATTTCCTTCTTATTTCAGTTTTCTTTCCAGATCTAGCTGTTTGCTTTTCTCCCTTATGGATACTAATGCATTTCTGACTGCTCACTTAAGAATTCAAGTTATTTGCTAGTAGTGGTCTCTGTAAAATAATGGTCACTTCTTTTTCATTCGGGTATGATTATCTACTGAAAATTACTGGAAGTAAGGGGGAAAAATGTAATGGAGCATACTGATGAAGAGATAAAAAACTGAAAGTGATGCAGCTACAACTATTAAACCCCATATAACACATACTCTCAAAAAGAAGTGATACCATAATGTGAATAAGCATGGTCATCTCATAATTATGGGGACTGAAGTTTCCAGCAAAAGGAAATGAAATAGATGAGAATTTCTTCTATTTGTAGAGAAAGATAGTGAGAAAGTATGAGGAGTATTTTGAATGACTATTCTTGCAAAATGGTTCCTAAGAACATATGGTTTTTATTCCCCATAGAAGTGATCTTGTCAGGAACATCAACTGCTAAAACTCAAAGATTTCAATTCCTGAAAGAAGCTGTGACCCGGAAAAGGAAGGTTTGGAGCCCTAAGTTGGCCCCTTGGTTTTCACACAGAAGTCAGAGCTTGTCACTGACTCAACAGCGGCATCTGGCAATACTGGGACATCAGGGACTTGGGAGCAGGCCACATGGTTGTGGAGGTTCTGTCATTTCTGCACATTTAACAAGGCAAAGCATGAACTACATAAATATGACTTTATGGAGTTGCACAGTTTTTTCAGAAACTGGCTTATGCTTTGATTTTCACTGAAATTTGTCCAAATTCGTTGATTATGCATTTTTGCTTCCTATTGCAAATAATTGTCACTTTTCTAACTCTAGCAAATGATTAAGGATGACAGTCAGTTCACTCTATTTTGCCCATATTCTCCAATATGGCTGCCTCATTTTCACACACACACATAAACACACACACACACACACACACATTATCTTTCGCTTTGTCATCCAAAATGACTATGGGACAGTTTTTATGCACTCATTTTACCCATTCCAGTTGGAATTGGGGAAACAGATAATGAATTATCAAAAAACTAAACCCCTGCAGTTTTTCACCTCATAATAGATCAGAAATAATAAGAAATTCCTATTTACTGTGTGCCATCAGAGCTCTACAGTCACATAGAAGCTAATAGACCATACTTAGCCTTTGCATTAAAAAGTACAAATTCTCATAAAATCAGAGTCTAAACAGAAATTCATCCATCAGCAAACAGTGGTAATCAAACAAATAAAAGAGAGAGAAAAAAACTGTTACAAATTCCTACAATAAATATATATATAAGTAGAAGAGAATACAACAAATTAGCTTTATTAATACTAAGCAATAATAATGTATAACAGACAATATATTTTTTATTTTTTACAGATTAAATCTCAGGAGGTTGTCCTCAGTTACATACTGGATAACTGAGGAAAGAAGAAGCCTAGATGGTCTGATTAACTTCTTTACTTATAAGACTCACTCAGAGAGATTTCAGGAGTGGTAAACATATGGTATATTCTAGACATACAAGGTCATCCAAGACATCCTCATGAGGTCAGCATAAAACACAGGACCTGCTGGTCTAGTGACTTTTGAAGCAGCAGTCAAAGGTCAAGTAGAGAACTCTAAAATGATGCTTGAAAGACAGAGGACATCTGAGTTTCCCTCTTTTCCTTCAAAGATAGATGGATAGTTTTATTTTGGGATAGTATTCAGGGCCAGATTCAGTGCCATACTAGGAAAAGAAAACAAACAAAAATACACACCATTTTTATTTCTTTGGTAGTCTGAAGGATAGCAGGTCAGTTGTTCAACTAGATATGATTCTGGGAGAGGCAAGTGCTACACTTTGGATCTATACTCACTGTCACTTAAATAGAAGATATAAAATTTCCTTCTGGGATTAAGATTTTCTGTTGTTTTTATTTGTTTTGTTGCTGTTGTTTTACTTTGATTCATATTTTGTCTTTTTTGTGTGTTTTGAATATTTGGGTTTTTTGGTTTGTTTGTTTCCATTTACTTAGATTCTTGGAAAGTGTTTGATGTTTTTTTTCTTAAGTAGGATAAAAAACAGCTGGACCCAATTTATACAAGTCCTATTCAGGTAGGATTTATAGTATAATAGAATCATAGAATGACTTGGGTTGGAAGGGGCCATAGGAATCATCAAGTTCAAACCCCACTTACACAGGCAGGACCACCAACCTACAGATTCACTCTCCTTCCCTTTTACCCAGGTCTGGCAGTGGAAAATAAGAGTTTATCTTACCTAATACCTGATTTCTAGTGACCTGTGGGTCACTAGAAAATATAACTTATTAATTGATTTACTTTACATCACTTTAACTTTACAGTACGACTTAATGATCAGTGTTAACAACTTTATGAGTATGGTTTTGCTTCCTGCTCATGTAGAAGTAACCAGATGTTCTAGCAAAACACATATAAATAAGCTGGGAGTTCAACCTAGACTTTTATTAGTGGATAAAAAGCCAGATCATGCTTTTTTCTGGATGATAAAATATTACTGGTTTCCATAGGGGATCTTTCACAGAGTCATAAATCCTCCATCTGGCATTTAATTCACTTCACTGTCCAAACGTTTGTTATATTCTGAAGCATTGAAGTTTCTTTGCTTTTTTAATATCTGTTCATTTGTGAATTTATTTTCTAGATTCCCCAGTGGAAGGAGACTCTCAGCGGCATAGTGTTCAGCAACCAGAAATGAAAGAAAAAGATAAAATATACATTCTCATTTTTTCTTCTTCAGAAATTGTGTTATTAGTACATTAAGAATTTTCTGACTAAGTCCACTTTTATAACTTTCAATTTCTGGAATAAAGCAGGATTTCCACAGACTCACCTAGGAATAGGCAGTTACTACTGTGTACAAATCCCAGTATTTATAATGTTGATGCATCCCTTCTTTTTTCTTACTTTAGAGGAATAAAAGCAAGTTCAAACATAAGAACCTAGGTGGTATCCCCACATTTAGAATGTGCTGGTTTTTGGCTTTTTTTTCATTTCCTTCCTAGAGAAGATGTTATTTTAAAAGTTCATATAGTTGGTTAAGGCTTAAGAGTTGTGGTAGAGATCTTGCTGCAGCTTTCCTGCCTGATCTTTTTCAGGTCATTGAGGTTAAGTATTTCAGAGTCTCTTTGGGTGAGATTTCTTTCATGCTTCACTAAAAGAAAATTGTTCTAGGGTAACCCCTGGTGCCATAACACCTCAGAGAAGGCATGGTCTTGGATGAAATGAGGGTATGGAAGTGTCAGGTATCTAGCTGTTTTTTCCAGTGTACAGGAGGTACATCTTCAGGTTGTCCAAGGTGACAGGAATATCATGGATATTCTATTGGATATTGTGATATAAATACAAAAGATATCTATCTCAATACATATGCAAAAGTTTCCAGAGCATTCTGTGAAAATTAAGCCACTGGAGTCCTTAGCTCTCCTCTATTCATCTGATAGAATATGTAGTAGGCTCTTGGACTGTTATATCAGATGGGTTTAATGTAAGCGTGAAAACACCAATTTTCCCAGACTGGAGTATGTAACATATCATTCCTCACCTCCAGTTTCACCATTTTGAAACATCAAGATCAAAACTGATCAAAGAATAGTCTGTGAAGCTGCCATCAACACCAATTTTGGCTAATTTCTCTTCAGGAGAAAGGAAGTCCTATTGTCATCTTCACTATTCTGATGTTTTTTACTTTCCCTGAGAAATCATTCCCAGGGAATGAGAATTTCCTTTCCTTCTTTTGTTTTCAAAATAGTAACCAGAAGTACATTTTTTGCCATAGTTCTATGAGCTGGACACAAGTATACCTTTAGCCATGATTTAAACTCTAAATTAATACAGATTTATCAGATATTTAAGCTTTTCTAAAAGCTTGTGTTTGGAGTACATACTTCTCTAGATGAGGTCTTGAGAATTCATACTCCTGTGGTCTCACCCCAGCTTGCTTCAAAGCCCTCAGTCAGCTGGATCTAACGTGCAGGACCTCAATCACTGAATTCCACCATGAGAAATTCTGCAGAGAACCCTGATCTTAATTGCTTCTTCTACAAGACGGAAAGGATCTCAGTGCTTCAGATATGTATAAAGTCCATGAGCAGCAAAGACAGCATTTTGAGAGATGAGAATCTGTGGGTCTGGTCGTTGTTTTTGTTGTTGTTTGTTTTTATTTGTTTTTCATTTGTTCTTCCTATTTAAAATCTCTTAAATGACAGAAGACCTTTTTACAAAAAGGAAATATAAGTACTGTCAAAAACTTTTAATGTTTTACTTTGCAGGTTTTCTACGCTCTTCATTTTTTTATTTCCTTCTTCAACAATAACTTTAAAAGATTTTATTACTGCATTTGCAAAAAGGGAATAAACTAGCTTTAATAGCAAGTCAAGGATATCCTGAGAAGGCCTTCAGGAAGATACTGAGTCCGATCTTCCTTCAGAGTGTGTTACTACATGGCCTATGACTTCTTATCCTACCCCTGTTAGACAACAAAGGTCTGCAGATTGTTGTAATCTCAAACTCCTAGACTATGCTTCAGCTACATACTGTAACATCAAACAAGATTTTTATTACCATTTTAACCTAATTGAACTCCAGTGTCTCTATACCAGCCTAAGGAAATGCTGCTTAATCTAAAACTTAACATTCTATTTGATTCTGCACTCAGTGATCTCTAGAGGTCCCTTCCAACCCCTACGATTCTGTGATTCTGTGATTCAAACAAAGCAGTTTTTTTGTTAACACCAGAAACATATAATTTTAGTTGAAAAAGTCATTCCAAAATGCTTAAGTATTATAATGTGAAGTTTCTTCATAATTTTTCTGTCCACAACAAAAATTAATATTACAGCCTTTACCCTTGGTTCTGAGATTTTCCACATCTTAGAAATTCAGATTTGATACTAGAAACATAGGATATATTGCTATGGAATCAACAGGAGATTTCCTGATCACCTCAGGACTGAGTTTCCACCCATGGATTTTTATGGGAGAAACTGTTATCAAATTCTACAAAATCTAGATTATTCAACTAATGTACTGGTCTTCTATCTGCTCCTTTTTTATTATTATTATTTTATTTTTTGTGTGTGAGTTTTCACAACATCACTTCCTGACGGCAGTTTTGCTTCCAAAACCTACATGATGCCGAAGTGTTATTCTCCTGAATGTGCATAACATCTCTTTACTGGGATCCACAGGTCCTTGCTTACAAGCAATGGGTGTTATGATAAATCAGAGCCACCCAACTGAAACACTTTGTTTCTCAGCCAAATTCCTTCTACCAAGAGTCCAGTCTTCTAACGAGTGGGAGATCCTCTACTGCACAGCATTTAGAACATCTGTAGCCATTGTAGTCCTCTGTGCAGGAAGTAGATGGGCTCCAACAGCATCACAGAGCTCTTGCTCCCTTTATTTAGCAGTGATACCAAGTAATATACCATGCATTTTATACAACCTAAGCAAACTGAAATATACACCACTACCCATGCTTTTTCCTCAGGGGAAACAGTAGAAATGTACAGCCACAGCGTGTTACTTCAAGTAAATAAACTCCAAGAAGGCACTGAAATGTAAAACAAAGACAACATACTAGTCCAGATGAAGGAAACAACCAAGACAAAAAAATTAAGAGAGACTCAATGCTAGATGAAGTGAAAAGGAAGTTTCTAAATGCTGACTGGGACAATCAGATAAGATAATAGCACTCCAAATGTCTGTATGATATTTCTGTGAGGTAGATATTAGATGCCTTTCAGATTAAACAAACAAACAAAAAAAAAACAAAGAAAATGAGAAAGCATTCTATTTTCAGGAGAAAATGCTAACAGTGTTAAATTTTTGGGGGAATCCAGAGCTGAGTTACACTATGATAGATGGAAGCTAATAGGCAGAGAATTGAGAGAAGTCTGAGCATAAACACATAAATCAGGGATTACATCAAACTGAGATCATGATAAATATGTTCAGAGCATTTCTACTGGGTAAAGTTAAGTCTGAGATTTAGGGAGCATGTAATAGGCCAGTATTAAAAGACAGCACTATTGAAAACTGACTGTAACCTGAAGGCACAGAAATTTTTGCTTTTTTCTGACTGCCGCTGAAGAGCTATCACCAGGCAGAGTGCATGAAGGTGTGCAATATGAGTGTCAAAAATAAGTAGAGAGATGGGTGTCTCTCCCATTACAGCTGAACTTTAATAGTGATCAGGCAGACAGTTTGGATAGGAGACTGCTGCTCTGCTGTGCAATCACTTCTTTCTTTGCACTGGCAAATTAAAATGACAAGCACAATGAGAGTGACAACCAGGAATATCTTTCTCCTGTGGGAGTCAAATTGAAATAGAGATATCCGATGTTAATTTGGTAACTAACTAATAGCCTCCACTGTCTTAATTCAAAACAGCTAGTAATTCTATAGTAATATGCAGTGCAGGAAGACAATACAGGAATGAAATTTTTACAAAGCTACTTCAGCATCTGTCTTTCTTGGTTAAGTGAGAACTACAGAATGAGAAAAGAATGTGTCATAACCAAAGACAGCTTCTGTTCTATCTTGGGTGTGGGGTGCAGAGGCCAGGAAAAGTTACATAGGTACCATCTTGTCATACTCATACTCATGTCTGAATTGAATTGAAATGGCTTCCATTGACATATCATATCATGACAGAATGAAAAAGAAAAGAGTACTAAAGAATAGAAATGATCTATGACAAAGCACAGGAACATTTCTTACAAATACACCCACGTTTGTGCTGCTCCTTCAGCTTATACTGGGAGTCAACGAAACCAGTCAGAGAGAAATACATTACAAAGGGTGGAACAGATGGAGAGCACAAGACAATCATCTGGCATAATTCCCAGTGTGGGATTGCTCCCTTAGATTCACTTGCTAACGTTCCGACTCTTATGAGACAATGACTAAACAGAAAGGGGGAGAAGAAAGATTAAAAAAAAAAGAAAAAGAATAGATCAGAAGCAGCAAAAGCAAATCTTTTTAACATGATCCAAAGTCTTCTGTCATTCTGTAGTAAACAGGAAAATTTCTGTACTTTATTCTGCCATATTAGCTAAAATATGTTCATTCATGAATTTTGAGGTCATTTTTAACATTACATTCAGAAGTTGTTATTTATGATGTTTATTTAGTGAAAATCAATCTAATTAGATTTGAGACATAAACTTTCATCATGGTTGATTTCCCAAATATTTTCTCCCCAAATCCCTGCAATTTCAGGGTACAATTGAAGTACAAAATGCTAAAAATGGGGAGGAAGAGGTGTTGACATCTTAGCCTGTGAACATTCTCTGTAAAATCAATGTACACAAGAACGCAACTCACTTGAGTGTATGGGTCTTCTTTAGAAAATGATGAATGTACTCCAGCAATTTTATTGACAGGACTGGAGCCCTGTAGTGCAATAAACTTGAGTTAGAAAATACAAGTTTCATCCTTTGTTCTAGTTCAGTTTAAGCTGTATGATGGACTGAATTAAAATACTGGTAGAGCAGAAGCTCCCAAACCTCAAAAGCAAGTATGCACTTCTAATGCCATGAAGGATTTCAGGGAGCCAAAATGTACATGGAATAGCTGTTACAGTCTTATCTCTAAGTCTTGAGTTACTCTGTAAATTAGCTGCTACTATAAGTTATGGGAGGTTGTTCTGTACTGGATTTGATAATGTATCACTACATCTATAATACATGGGTATTTTTAAGTATTTGTCAACAATTTCTGGTCTGGTTCAGACTGGTTCTGTGATGAATGGGGTGGGGAACACATGAACCCACACCATGGGAAAGGGAAATGAAAGGAAAGGGTAGGGAAAGGGGCCCAAAGAAACAAAACAGCAGCAACAATCTGAGGAGGAAAACTAATTTACTAAATAAGATATTGGAATGCAAAATAACAGAATATAATACCAAATATTTGGAATTGAAGCTAATGAATCAAGTAAAGTGAGACAGAAAGAGTGCCCAAAAACGAAGGCCTTAGTCTAAAGAGGAAGGTGAGATGGCTAGGGAAACTCCACTGCTGAGAAGACCAGAAAAAGAGGGAAGTCTCAGGACTTGTGTGCAGTTTTAGCTTTCCCTCTGAATGGAAAATGGGAACGCAAAGTCCTCTGGGGTATGTAGTTCTTATTCTCTTCTGAGAATCAGATACCTGGAAATTCATCAGTCCATGGAACTGGATCATTAACTCTTTAACTCCCAGTGCCTTACATGATATTATAATGCGGAATACTGATAACAAAAATCATAAAACCGTGACAGTATTATTGGCCTTTGCTTTTGTCGTAGCTTCATTAACAGAGTAAAAATTGTCAGGTGTGTTAGAAAGGTAAAGGAGCAGATAAGCTTTTTTAAGCATGTTGTAAGGTCTTGGAAAAGAAAATCATTTATTTTTGTACCATACACTCACTTTCTAGAAGAGATTTTGACCAAATTTAAGTCACTTAGTATTCTACTTATCTCCCCACATCTTAATGGGGACATAATCTTGCCACCTCCAACAGCCTATGAGCAGTGTCTGGGACGGAGTTACCATTGGCATTTCCAGACTAGAACATTCAGAAAAAAAATCAGACAATCAGTCTAAGCTGCAAAGTAGGGATGAGCACTACTGTTTCCTATTCACGTTATTGTGCAGTGGTAACACGGGAGAGAGCAGATCTTCCTCAAAATCCAATATTAACCCCTTTGATTTTAATTTTGCTTCTTAAAAGGCAAGAGTATGCAATTATCATCACATTGTATAAATATTAAGGCCAGGTAAAATTTCCTGCTATCAGAGTAGGAGTTATTCACATTACACCTGCTCTCATAGATTTGATTCCATCAATTACTAAGAAAACCACAGCTCTCTAATAGCCAGGTTCCTATTTTTCTTTTTATGTTGCTATAAGGCTCCACCCCATCAATTATAGTTTCTTCCAGTGATCTGTGCAACTGGAACACATTAGAGTGCTGATTTATAATGCTAATTGCAAAGTTAATTCACCTGGGCAGAATTCTAAGCCACTGGCATAAGATGATAATTACTATTATTTTTACACCCCTGTAAATGAGATCAAGTGTTTTGTGAAGTTTTGTTCTACCATCCATTACGTCCTCTTCTCAACAATGAAATCTCTTCGAGAGCTTGAGCTGTGGGATGCTTTCCCACAGATCTGTATCTGCTTATGTCAAATTCAAAGCTTAAAGGCAAGGATCCTATTCAGGATTACCTAGAAAAAACTTCAATTTATTTTGATTAGTACTGACTCAATATAGACTCCCCAGCTTTTGGAGATTTATTTTTAATAAGCTAAAATCATGTTTACCAGTGTGGAATTCATAATCTTCAACAATTCACTGCTTGAATTACTCCCTATTTAATGGACTTCTACAGCATATCCCTCACAGAAAGCAGGTACTACTATGTTACTGTGATCTCTGGTACAACTGCATTTCAGAGTACTCTAGTGTAGGGTGAATAACCCGAAAATAACCGAAAAAGGGTGAATTATCCACTGAAAATAATGAGGTGGATGACATATTTTGTGTGTTTTATCTGGGTGGTATAAAGACAAACAGTAAACAGAGAAAGGCTCACCTACCACAGAGGGTTGAGGCTTGCCCAAAACTCCACAGGGGAAGGATCTCCAACAAGAGATCCTTCCTCAGTGATGGTCAGCCCTTAAATGGGGTCTGGGAGAGGTGGAGCTAGACTCCACCCCTTCCAGTCACAGAGGTACATTGCCTTCACCTGTGCCCCTGCGGCTGACTCAGTGCTTGCCTCAGGTGATCAATCAGTGGGTCAGGCTGTGATTCAGCAGTTCCCACACATAAAGATTTGCTTTATTCTGATTTGGTTTTTCATGGAAAGCTGTAGTTCACGTGTAAGATAGATTGCAGCTCTTGCATAAACTGCCCCAACTACCGCTTTTTACAGCTTCACCCCTCTGGACATTCTTTTCTGAATCCCCATTGTTCTTCATGGGAAAAAATTCAATACATAAAATTTGAACAAATATGAAATCAGATTTTATCTCCATGTACAAACAAAATTTTCACAAGCACAAGCAGTGAAATGTGTATCTGTACAACAAGTTTTGCATCAGATTTGTTGTTTCAGAAGTTTGTTACAAACAAAACCTCCTTCTTGTTTTGTTGTAGTTAGATTTACAGGAGTTTGAATTCTTAGTCTAGTTTATTATCATTACTTACCTCACCAGGTACAGATGTATCAATAATTAGATCAATAATTAGATCTACAAAGATAGACTTAACTACAATCTGTTATTTGGTCTAGTCTGTGAACCATTCAGTTATGAACAACCTCTAGCATAAAAGCTGCCAACACATGCAGCTTGTATTTTATCAAAAGCTCTGCTTCTGTACTACAGATGTCTCAGACCCATCCAGCTTCATGCTTGTGGAGAGGACATTCCAGTTTTTGTATTCAGATGATTGGTTAAAGACAACATTAAAAAAAAAAAGAGAGAGAGAGAGAGGAAAAAAAAAAGAGA
>VXAB01011515.1:0-116484 GCA_013399175.1 Odontophorus gujanensis
AAAATTTGTTGAGCCACTTACAGTGCAGCTGCTGAGGGAAGGAATCACTTCTTATCTAGAATAATATTACCCTCTTCATCTTTGATTCGAACCCGTCCAGACAAGTACTTGGTTTCTTGCCTGCCATTGCAGTACACAGTCTTTACAGTTCCATCTGGGTACTCTCTCCTCTTGAACTGTGCAGTGTGAAAGTCCTTCTGACCATTACTAAATACCACCAGTTTATCTCCATTCCTGAAAACAATAGCCATGAGTGTAAAGCACTGTATATTATTAACCTATCACACCTAGCTGCCTAAGATAGCACAATTAAAGTAGAAACTTCCACAGGTTATATGATTCATCACAGAATTTACACGCAGTAGTACTAGGGATCAGTTATCACAATCCAATTTCAATACAAAGGTACATCTATACATAATAGTTAATAGATGGTAGGAACTGCATTTTACATGAATTCCACATACAGGGATCTCAAGGCATTTTGCTAACAGAAAATCTCTTTTACAACAATGTTCCCTATGCACAAGAGCGGCATGTGTAAGTAATTCCTATATTGTTATTTGTCCTCATTTTACATGAAATAGAAACAAAGTATTTGAAATGTCTTGGCAAAAACAGAAAGTGAGTCAAAAATCTAGGAATAGAACCCAAGAATCCTCTTTGAGTCCTATATTGTTAATAAAGACAACTGTCAGCTCTTTTACTTTCAAGTTACATTGTTGCCCTGGCCAGATCTAGAGAGTGATTATAAAGTAACAGTGAAACTGAAGGAAAAATATTCCACAGTTACTTTGCCAGTAACATATGGTCACCTGTGATTCAAAGCAGAAGCAAACAATTTTCAGTTTCCTGTTTTAGCAAAACACTTGCTCTTTCCCAAATCTCTTTCTTCACATGGAAGTTTCCCAGTCATGCAGAATCAATCCACAGTTTTATATGCTAGAAACCTTGTGCCCAGTGCCAGTCCTTGTCTCTAAAAGGAGACTTACTTTTCTACTTTTACTATTGTACCGTCTGGGAAAAAAGTTTCCTCGAATCCATCACTGTAGAGACATTTCACCGTGTGATCTGGGAACACGATTTCTTGGGTGCCATCAGGATAATGTTTTTCTGTGGAAAACAAGATTTAAAAAGTGTCTTTGGAATTCTTTCTCATAGCTATACACAGAGCTAGATGAGATTTTAGACATTGAAGTGAGCGTGGAAATTCTACCCAGTATACTGCTAGAGAATTTAAAGAATCAAATAAAATAGTGAAACTACAGAAGGGATGCATCTATACTCTTTTATTATCTTTCTTTGTAGGAGGAAACTGAGCAGTAAAGTGATGGATCATACCAGAAGTGAAAAGCAAAGACAAAGCAAAGTGGAAGGAAAAAAACCCAAATCTGCTAGAGTTAGGTTCAGACACTGTTTTCATAATAAAGACATTTCCTCACATATAGTTCATATTCATGAGTTCTTGCATACCTATCTGATTATTAGGGAACTGCAGCACCTCTAGGCCCTCCGGATAAGCAGTGTGAGTTGTCTGTGCATCTGCATAATAATAAATCTGGAAGAAGAGTGAACTGTTTGTAGCGTGATCATAACGTTTGCATAAGAAGATTCTACCATAGCAATGTGGTTAAAAATAAGTCAACTGTAAGAAGTCATTTCAAGGCCATTTTCTGTATCTGCCATCCATATAAGTTGATACGTTTGCATTTAAATTCTTTCCTTTCCTTCACAACCTCTTTGCCTGGCTTTCTCTAGGTGCTGCTACTTTCCATAGCATAGAGCAGAACCCAATGCACATGAGAGAGAACCTTCCACCTCCCCATCGATGGGATCTCTAGCTCCAATTCATGCATTATTAACTTAAGATGTTCGCATTCTTGCTAAGACACTACTTATCTCCACATTAGCTCGTGTTCTTATTAAACATAATTACTTAATACCAAGAGGGAAGAACTCTTGTGCAACCTACTCTAAAACATACAAAAAGCGGTCTTTCTTTCAGATGGCTTCCCCTACATTTTGCCTTCTTTCAGTTTTCTTCGTTCTGCTTGGCCCAGTCCCTGCTTGTTCCTTCTCTGACTGTTACCTTCACTTCTTTCCATTCTTGTCCTTATAGACGGAAAAGCCTCCCTGAGCAGGAGGAATAAAACCCTTCATCAATTTCTTCCAGAAATAATACTTCAAGATGTAACGCTATTGTGCCATGGAAAGCACAGTGATGACAGCACAGTAACAAAGTCCTAGGCTGCAGCAATTGAGGACAAACTCAAATGCAGCAACTATAGACACAGAAACAAAGGAAAAAAAAAAAATCTGCTTACCCTTGGAAAGCCTCAAGTACACAGAAATCTGCAGCAAGATGTCCTTGCTCCCACTGCCAAACCTTAAATAAAGTCTGAGAAGGGGTGGATCCTGGCTCCATCCCTTCTGCTTGCTCAGGTACATTGCCTGCACCTGAACTCCACTGGGCTCGCCCTGCTTTTCTATGAGGTGCTCAATCACTGTTTCAAGCTATGACTTAGCATTTCTCCTACACAAATAAACAGTAGGAACTTGTTTGACAGATGACTTATCCATATAATTTTCCTTAAAGAAAACAAGTGCTACATACCACCCTCTGATCTGGCATGATCTTCTTTACATCTCCATTGTAAAAGCTAATTGTTGTCATCTTTTTATCAGCACTGATCTCTTTTTTAGTACCATTGCGGAAAGTGATGATTCGACGTCCATCAGTGAGAACCTCTTCAACCTTCAAAAACATAGAGCACCTAATGTAAATGAAGGCAAAGGGTGTAACACTGCACTCCAATGAAATTGAAGTTGCTCAGAGTATCCACTCAATGCCTTTGTATTTCAAAGCTATCTCGACAGCATGTGTACGGTTTTTGGGTTTTGTTTTTTTTTTTTACCTCATTTATGCATAAAGGGGAAAATAAGTCTGACATTATCTTTTAGCAAAAATGATCTCTTTTCAAGTACTTGGCTCAAATTCCCACCCCACCTTCTCTTCTATTAACCAAGATAAGACACGTGGCCCTGTGTCAATAATGAAGCATTACTGGCTGTTCATTGGCTGACCTCAGTTAGTTACTGTTTACAGTGGTTTCATATATGCTGGTACTCATTCCGTATTGGTTGCCCAAGAGGCCTAGGTTCTGGATTATGCAAACCAAAATGATGTATTAGCAGAAAGTTGACATGTTAACAACTATTTTTTTCCAGGTAACATAAGCCTGAATGGACAGTCAATACTACAGAGTTAAATGGCTGCAAGCAAAGATTCCTTACAAAATTGATCAAGTCTTCTTAACAGATGGCAATAATATCATCAGTGTGCTGTTCTACAAACAATATATTGGTCTAAAAAGACATCCTTACAAATACAGCCCTTATTAATCAGTTTTCCAGAATGACTATAGCAGCTAGTTATGTTTAGCATATATAAAATCCCATAATTTAATTCATTTGGTGAAATTCTAAAAAAGAAGACAACCATAAGGTGTGCTATAGCTTTTCCATACAATTCCATACTGTAGAAAGAACATACAAAGAACATGCATCCCAGCAAGATGAAAAGGAATAAATATTCTCAAGGGAAGGACATGAATACTAAGGGCAGGATAGTTTTAGGAATGATTTAGATTAAACATTACTAGTTAGTAGTAGACAGATGTTCTTATAGACACTTACTACAAAAGGCATTGTTAGAAGAAGTTCCAGTTAGTTTATATAAGTATTAATGACTCAGAGTCCCTTCTGGCCACCCTCGAGTTGAACAACACTCGTCCAACACTAAGTTTTATAAATCAAATACCATGGTAAAAAGGACTTTTTCACAAAGTTTTTTCTTCCAAGCATCAAAACAGTGAATAATGTGTTTTCTATTCCTATGAGAAGGAAATGAGACTGTGTGGAAGTTTCTACCAATCTCAGCACTAGCTATAAAGAAACAGGTACATCAAACCATTATCCTCTGAACACTGTTATATTGCAAAAGCCTGTTCCATGTCTGCTTACTGGAAAGTAGCATTAAACAACACATGTATTAACAGGAGAAGTTCTGAACTCAACAGGCTCAGGAACCTGTGTCTCACTTCACTATCTTAACTTCATATAGCCAAAAGGCTTATCCAGAATTGACAGCTGTGATTGGACAAAGATTACACTCAGCCAGCATCAAGGAAAGATTTTAACAAAATAAGCCTGCTTGGAGCAGTGTAATATATGAAGCATGCTACAGGTTGCAGAACAAGCCTCAGCTGGGAGCACTAGGGGAGTCACTTGGGAGTTTAACAGATGAGGTTTGAGCAAGCTGAGTTGGCTGCACTGAACTCAATTCGGCTACTACAGGTGAAGCCAACTCTGTGTAATGAAAGACTTCTCCCACAGGTGGTGTCCAGCTGGCACAACTCACTGCCATTAGATTTACTTTCAAAGAAAGAAAAGAATGGTCTCAAATCTTGCACTACTGAATATCATTACTACCCAGCTAGCACATTTTTATCTTGAAGTAACTGAACCTCACTCCTCCTAGCTCATAAAAAAGGCAACTGGAACAAAAAGAACTTGTTGAAAGTCATAAGGCAAGTCACAATAGGAGATAAGAAAAATCGCTTACTTGATTTCCATCCAATCAGCTATATATATCTCCTGCTATTCATAACGTGAACTTTACACTTGAGCTCTTCATTAAGGAAAGGACTCTTCATTTGAGACATAATTCTCGATGGCTACTTGAAGGAGTGATTCCTATCTGTTGCAGCCCTGCTGGTGATCTCTTCAAGCACCCTAATTTATCTCACCTTTCCATCACGATGCTCTATTTTTTCCTGCACCATGTCCTTATTTTTCCTTCTTTCTTCGTGTAACATTGACCTTCTAGATAATATTGATTTTGGAGGCTGTATCTATGAAAATATCAGTCAGAATCATATAGACAGAAAAGCTGTAAAAATATTTTGACAAATTTTCATCAACTCTTCAAAAAAATGTTTACATTTACACACAAAGAGGAAAGTTGCCCTTCTTTCAGGTATTGTCTTGAATTCGTAGTGAATTTTGATACTTTGGTCATAACTGCAATTGATGCGTATTAATTCCAATTGACTTCAGCTATCAAAGGAATATCAGGGAATGTGTGCATTTTGGTGAAACTGCACTACAGGAAATAGAGACAACAAACAGAACAGCAAAGAACAGAATCATCTGTGAACGCTGCATGACTGGTTTGCAAAGAAGGGCACCTATACTAGCAGGATCCACTCTTCAAAACAATTACATTGCTCTTAGCTGTAGGTAATGCTAACTATGTAACTGAGGGTTATTTAGGATGCTACACATTTGATTTACTGTTACAACGAGTTGCCTTTCTACTGCCTAGTATCATGAAGAAGCCTTAAATTGGTTGACAACTGGTACATGGCATCCAGAGTAGTTAGTAACTAATGCTTTATACAGTGGTAGTACATGCTGGCTGTGGGATACGAAGGAACTGGGAGTATTGTTTCCCACTGGGCAATGATGTGCTCCAGTAAAAAGTGTCAGTGCTGTGCTTGAAGTTGTCAGATCCATCCCCAAGCTTCTGTCCATCGCATAGCATTCTCAAAGTGATTTCCACAGTGGTCTCTCTTTCCTCTAAACAGAACATTCTTCAGTTCTCACTTCTCTTACTAATACAGATTTCATATACTTAGGCCAAAACAGTTTGAGATATCTGCTGCTTGCCTCTGTATGTCAAGATATGTCCGAAGGACTGAGCATACTTTCAGAGTAATGCTTCCAGAGCATGCAAGCAATGCCCAGCAACAGATGGAAAGCCCAGGTACTGGGGGGCTCTGAAGCAAGCAGAGGGACCTGAACAGTAGCAAAAAAAATAACATTTCATCATGTGTACTTCAGCTTTGTTCTGGAGAAAGGCACAAATCTTGCAGATACAATATTCCCTCCCACTCCATAATAAAAAACGTTTGCAATTTCATTAGGAAACAGAAGCTGCATCCTTTTGGGAGATTATAACTCAGTATCAGTCTCAGATTAAAGGCTGCGAGTTTTAAAGTGGCTGGGAAGCAAGTGGGAATGGAACATCTTCTTAGTGTGTTTCACTTCTGTTCACCCATGGAAAAGACAGTTGCTGATCACATAAGAGCCAGAACCATAAGTTGCTCAAATGTTTGCTTCAGCATCCAGAAGAGCAGAACTGCCTGTAAGTACTTCGTTCTCATATGCAGTTATGGCACTTCTCCTTTGGGTCATTGCAAAAGCCACTTTATTCTGAGGTTTTAACATTTTTTCTGTCTTTTTAAGATTAAGAATTTCTTCCTGAACCAAAACTAAAATGCTAACTAGCAACATAAATTTAATAACATCCAATGGTCATGCAGGAATATTTTGGTAAAGAAATGTACTTTGTTACTTCTAAGCCATTAAAATATGGGAGTTAGCATGCTGTATGTGAAAACTGAGGTCACAAGCAGTGAATTATTTTATAGATTTTCTTAGTGAAATACCTGTGTTTCCTTGCTGTTACTGCCAAGTGCAAAGCTGTAAGTGTTACTGCTGTGCTTATTTGAGAGAAGTGCATCTTCTGAGATAACTGAAATGGGTGAAGGTGTGCCTATAAGAAAAAGCAAAATAAAAGATGATACAGTCATGTTTCTGCACTTAGCACAGAAGATTATTTTTAAAGATGCTAGCTTTCAGATGCATGCAACACACTGCTGCTTATACTGACAATGTTGGATCAATCATGCAGATGACTCTAAAGCATAAAATTTCCACAAATCTTACCTTTTTCATAAGAAGATGACTTGTGCCCCTTATAGACACTTAGATGTGAGCCAGCTCCACATGTTTTCCTCTCATCTGTTCTTCTCACAGTAGGAGAGGGTTGATGTTCAACCTGAAGCAACATGGAGAGACTGGGACATACAGTAGTGCCTTGCTGTAACATGAGAGTAATCAGTGGTATGGATGGAGCGTGCTCCCCCTTCCTAGGAATGTCTATGCACAAGAACTGTTCACTGATACAGTGCATGTGTTTAATCTTGATTATGACTGTTTTGAAGAAAGAGACTGTGGTGAAAGAGAAGCACCAGATAGGGCTCTATCTCTCCTTCCCTCAGGAATTTTAGCTGCGGCTCTTACTCTTGGTCTTCGTTGAGCTGCCAAGACAACGAGGCATGGTGTGATATTGCAGTCATGAATTTATTCTGAGGGCAAAAATTCTTTTCTTGGAGGGTTACAGTGCACTGGAACAGGCTGCCCAGAGAGGTTGTAGAGCCTCTTTCTTTGGAGATATTCAAAACCAACCTGAACACCTGCCTGCATGGCCTGCTCTGGGAAACCTACTTTAGCAGAGATTGGACTAGATGATCTCCAGAGGTCCCTTCTAGCCTCTACGGTTCTGTGAAATATTCCAGTGTATGAACAGTCCCTAAGATGATTTCTGGCAAAAAAACAACAACAGTACAGCATCAGGGCAGGAAGACCAAGCAGCAGCTCTGTAAGAAACACGATGCCAATCTTAATTCTGAACTGTATCGTAAAGAGAAAATAGGTGTAGTTTAATCAGACCTTGTCATTGACTTACTTTTTCTGATTCAAAAGGTGTCACCCTCCCCTGGAGAGGTGTCCTGCCAGATGGTGTTGTGCTTCTGCCAAGGGAGCAGTAAGATGGTTTCTTTTCTTGACATTCCTTGGTTACCAGTCTCAAGTAGTCATCCTTTTGCATAGAGCTTTTTATTGCCTAAAAGATTTAAATACATTTGCATTAAGTTGATATAAACATAGCATTAAAATCCTTCTACAGCAGGTGGCTCATTATATTTTCAAAACTTTTGGAAGATGTGCATTGTGTATGGGTATATATATGCATGTTTTATATGCAATTCTCTTTTTGGACTTTTAGTCCACTTCCCCCAGTCCTCTGTGGAACACAGGATAATTCAAAGTACACAGTGCAAAGCCAACAGCTGCTCTTAGGCTCCTAACCTTCAGTCTAGCCACCTTGCCAACCATAGGCAAAGTATTCCTCCCTGGGAATCCACAACTGAGCTGATCCAGAAGGGTACATTTTGTGGGAGTTTACTTTTACTTGCCAGATGTCCACCTTTTTTATACTTGAAATGTCTCATCCACTGGACTACAGCTGCTTGGGAAGGCAAGAGTAAGCAGTTCACAGAAAAAAAGCACATTAGCCATCAGCGTTATTTGCCCAAGCCCATGACTTGTTGCTCAAGGGATGAGGCACTAACAAACTGCAAACACAAAAGATCAGCCAATTCCCTCTATAAAAATAGTCACTGGGGCCAATTTTCCATAACGACTAAAATTTTCTGTATTGAATTCATAAAGTTTAAATGATTTTAGTTGTAGAAGATCTCACCATCTTTATATTAATAAATCACATTAAAATTTAATGGCCATGCTTACAAAAACAGAACCAATAAAGAAAAAATGTGAATGCCAGAAGGTGGTAGAATTTTCAAAAGCTGAATCTTTTTCTCTAAGTATAAAACAGCTTCAAGCAGGATGTAAGCTATTAATTAGCTCTTTCAGACAAGGATACTAAAAGATACAGAAATGAATAGAAATCATTGCTAAAGGAATACTATTTCCATTTTAAATTCAGAGATTTTTTTGAAGGCAGATTCTGGGAATATGCCAACATTATCCAAATACAATCATTTTCATGGAATCATAGAGTGACCAAGGTTGGAAAAGCCCTCCAAGATCATACAGTTCAACCATTCACCTACCACCAATATTTCCCTACTAAAACATATCCCTTCGTACAACATCTAAACATTTCTTGAACACAAGATTTTAACTGTGCATTTTTATCTGTATGTGAGTATGCACTCACAAAATATGATCGGGCATTCAGCTCAAGAAAAATGATTAGTACTAAAGATCTTTGATGTTATTCTTGATGAAGTAATAGAATTCAGAAATTGCAGACAAAGAGAAGGAAAGAGCCATCATTATATTACTAAAAATATAGACTGAAACTAAGTGATTGAAGAGAACTCAAGAAAACAGGGGTGCAGTTTCACAGCAACTCAAACCAATCTCAACCCAAATTACTGGAGTCTGTCTCTGGATGCATGTTTCCAGCCCCTCCCATGTACATCACCAGGAACCACAGAGTAGAATGGGGCTGGTTCAGCATGTACTCGCTGAATGAACTGCTTATTCTGCCCAGTTAGTTCTGAGATCACAATCATCCAGTAGAACTCTCCCTTGTGCAAATGAATGGTGATCAGTAATCAGTATCATTTATCTACAACTGCATGTCTGTCAGGAAACTGGCAACTTGTTTCCTCCCAGTTTCTAATGCATTCAGAAATCAGCTTGTTTGGAGACAACTGAAGTTATTAACTATTTGGGCCAATCTGTACTTATTTCAAGCCGTATTCTGAAAGAATAATTAATGATAAGCAGTTAAAATAGATGCTTATCTTGTCTCACAGCTTGAAGCGGCCACTTCTTCACCAACTAGATCATGCTGTAGTACGAACAGAATTCATTGTTAATAAATGAATTGTAGGCCAACAGAATACATCATTTTCATAGAGGTAGAGCAAGCGACGTATCTCTTTCTCAAGTATTTTTTTTTGTAAATTTACATTCTCTTGATTCTTTAACCTGTACCAACCATTACTCAATTTGCTCCCCAGTCATTTCTGTATATATCCTCAAATTCTATTAGCTTTGACAGAAATAAATCATATATTAAGTGTTGTTTTGCCTTCTTGGTTACAGCTGAAGAAACTCACCATTCCTAGCTGTCTTTATGTCAAATATCTTATAAAGCTTACCACACGTCTCTGTGACGTGTACTCAAGATGGTCCCTTCACTTTGATTTCTCCCATGCACAGTATCTCAATTCTGGACAGAAAAACAGCATGAGAGTTTGCTTTATCTATATCCAAAACTCAGAGTTACAGAATCATTGAAAGCTTTCAGTTGCTAATAAGGCAACTCAAAGAAACACAAGCAAGTCACCATTTTTGCATCTATCACTACAACACTGATTTTGTGCTTCTGTTTTATGTTCCTTTTCCCTGAGCTCTCAATTCTAGATTCAAATAAGCAGCAGCCTCTCTATTCACTGCAAGGCCTTCCTCTGCCATCAGATCAGATAAAGAACACATGTTTCTGTCAGACATTTTAGAGTTCACCCAGGACATCTGGGCAGTATGCCCACCAGTCTAGCTCACGCTTGTGCCAGATTCCACTTGGACTGGAACCAACACTGGTTGGATGATGGAAGCCCAGATAACGACAAGCCCAAAAGTCTGCTGTCCTCAAGATCCCTCTTCTCAGAACTGTTGCTGAAGCCTATTTCTTTGTTTTTTTTTTTTTGTTTTTTCTCTTTGTGCATGGCTGCATGCCACGGGAGGAAAACAAACTGAGCCCATTTTTGATCTACACAGTGGAAGCAGGAGATTAATTTCCAATAGATACAAGGAATTTCAGAGGCACTGTTCATTTGCACAAAGTGCAAATTTCAGCTGAATGTTAACAAAAAGAATAAGGCGTATTTGTAATAATTAGTATGCTCATAAAAAGAAACAAGAACTATGAAGCAGAAGAAAGCACAATGAGATATTTATGCATCTATATATAGAAAATGATGAGATGTGTTTGACAATGTTGTAAACTCTCTGTGGAAGAGCTGTCATAGAGATATTAGAGAGAAAAAGCCTTTCACTTGACATACTGAGTTAACTAGCCACAGCTTGTAAAAAGCCACTGAGCAGGCAAAAGGCAGTAGGAACACATACTTTGCTTGCTTTGCTATTAATATCTCTGAAGCAGTGTTTCTGCAGAGTTGCCTTTGGCCCCGCATGCGAGGTGGTAGGGCTCTTGTGCTTCTCTCTCCATGATCTCTCTTCTTGCGTGGACAAAGGTGTTGTCTCTCGCAGGATAGCTTCTGCAACCTAATGAAGAATGTGTTATACTTATGTAATTTTAAGTTCAAGTCAGAGCTAGTAGAATCAAGTAATTCTCTAAGCCATGAGGTTTTCTGTTTTAACAAAAATGAAGTAATCTAAGTGCAGTGATATCCACTGCCCTGCTACGCTTGAGCAGTAGGTAACTTCAGATTTTCCTTCCTACAGAACTACCAACACAGGGTGCTAGTCTCTCACTGTGAGAACACCAGGACTAGCATGGCTCAGGACTGATATTTAAAACCTACAAACACAGTGAATGAAGTTCTACATCTACAACTGAAACGTAACATGAAAAGACATTTTTAAAGGGAACTTACTAGTATTAATGAAAACACAATGAAATCAAATAAAAAGAGAGACCAAAACTTCTTCACTCCCCAATGCAAGAGACAGGTTATTTGGTGTTTCTGGCTTCTTTTTAAGAAGCATTACTAGAAATCAGACTTGCACATTAGGGATATACCTAGGAGTGAAGGGCTTGATTTGTTTTTCTCTTAGGTGTAGGATCTCTGTGGAAAAATAAAATTCATCCCACAAGACAGCACCATCTGGAAGATAATTATCTGTTCCAGTCATCTCAGTTCACATAGGATGAAATGGATACCTCTTTAAAGGCATATATTTTTTCTCCCTTGAATACATAGGAAGATGAAATGACCCACTCAAACCAGACCTCTGTCTTTTGATTTCTAGTCTGAACCATTTAATTTACCCAAAACTTGTGTCCTGTGTAAGAAGGGAGTAATGGATTCTCCCTTCCTTTATCTCCCTTTAATGAATTTACACAGTTACCTAGTAAAATAACAAGTAAACCTGCAATTAAATTAAACAAATTGCACATTAATAAGAAAGACAACTATGATTAAACCTCTTGGATTTCAGGAGTTCGTCAGGCACATTTATACTAACCAGTTACATTTTTGGATGCCTACCTGTGCAACCTGATCTAGGGAGCTGGGGGGTTGGACTAGATGATCTAGAGGTCCCTTCCAACCCCTACAATTCTGTGATTCTGTGATTTTTCAAAGTGATTTTCTCTCCTGCTCCATCCCAGTGTAACTCCCATTCAGGAGTCCAATTTGAGCTTTTGCAAGGGAGGCCACTGACAGTGTCTTCTTCCCTGAAATTTTGCTGTACTAAATAACAACTGAAATGAGGTTTATTTAAAGGTCCCACTATATTTATTACCAGAAACTAGCCTGCATCTGTCTAAAGAGATGTTTTATTAAAAAGGTCAGTGACATACACAGAGACCAGAGTTAATTTCAGGAGACTTTAGTTGACTTAATTAGGCCAAAGCTAATCTGTTACCTGGACTGCCTCCCTAATTAGTGGAGGGAGACAGGCACCATCTGCCTCAGTGTATGTGTCAGAGACTGACTGGTTAAAGCCCTTTGTAGAGGTACCCATCTATTGGATAACTAACGGAAGCAGACCACTCAAAGAATATATTTAAACATGGCTTAATATAGACCTTATATTTCCCCCCTTTAGTCTGAGCATGGCAGGAATGGAGTGACAGTATTCAGGTAAAAGAAAATCTAAGCCTAAATTATTCAGGCAGTATTCAACATGAATTCTTCCAGTACCGGTGTCTCTGATTTTCTGTCCATGATACTTGCAGCTCCTGTTTTTCTTTCTCCTTTCATCCTCTTGTGTTCTGAATCTCTGAGCTCATCTTGAAGCTCCATGTTCTGCCTAGTCAGCTTCTCAACCTGGTCTCTTAGCTTGCCATAGGCAGCGTGCCAGGAGGACTCATTTCTCCTGAACTCTTCCTGTAGTCCCTTAATCTGCTGCTTTAATATCTATCAGAATTTAAAACAACAACAAAAAAAAAAGTGTATCATGTCATTGCCTGCACTGGACTAGGCATGTCAACTGTACACACACAGAAGGAACCACTGAGTCTTCTATCACGCTTGAACTTCTGCAATATAAAGACAACACATTTGAAGTAATATCAAAAATATTGCTAATACGTATAATCTTACAAAGAGGTGAGACACTTGCTAAAGGAAAGTCAGGAGATGCAAACTAATCATGCAAAGAAACACCATGAAAAGAACACATGGTATGTTTTAATGGCAAAGAAAAATGGTAGTTCATTGGATCTTTACGTAGTGTGATGAGTTGGATGGTTCTTACAAACACCAGGGGATTGCAAAGACACTTCAAAGGTCAGGATAGTTAAAAAAGGAAAAAAAAAAAAAAGGTGAACAAACTCGCAGCTCTCGGAGGACAATGCAGCCACTGAAATAACAACACTAATCAAAACAATGTTTGTTAACACTAAAATCTTCACTGTACACGCAACCATCTTCAAGAAGTAGCGTCTATGACAAATAGAAGGACTCTGGTATTGCCATGTGATGCCTGAACACAAGAACGTTCATTGAAGAGACCAGCATATTTATTTTACAGCTTACTTGTATTTCTTCTGATTTCACACGTTCTCCAGTGATTCTAGCTGTTCCTTTGAACTTGCTGTGCATAACCTTTTCCTTCTGTAGTGTGTCAGTTTGCTCTCTGTCATATTCCAATGGCTGAGTCAGCTCCTGGCTCCTGACAATCTTGAGGTGATCCATTCTTGTTCTGCTCAGAAGGCAAACAAAAAGTATGAGGCTGGCATGAAGACTGTAACAAAGGGCTGTCTCTAGGTGTACCTTCCCTGGGCATGAATTCTGGGGGGGTTTGGGCATGTCCCAGATATACTAACACTGCTGAGAGTAGCAATAAGTGATGAGCACTTCTCAAAACTGAGATTGGAAAAGTGACGCATCACTTGGAGCATTTGTACAAGATCAGCTGCTAAATTTATTCTAGCAGGCAGATGGAATTACTTATAATTGAAATTTTCTGACAACCTAAAGACTATAAGCTTAGAGTCTTTCAAATGCGTTTGCTTTGTATGGGGAAACTGAGCCATACTTCCAGCTGCTTGGTCACTCCCACAAATGAGAACAGCCATGAACCTGCATGAAAGGGATTGCGTGTATTATTTATATGTAAGCAAATTACAGGAGACAAGTAAGAGAGGCCATCACTTAGAAGGCATTTTACCTTCATACACAATGTATCAAGTCATGAGTGGTCAGGAAGCCTGCTTAGAAGGTCTGCGAAAGTTGTAGAGCATACCTGTATGACTAGGATCCAGCTGCCTAGTTCAATTTTAATTTGATATGGAATTATTTGCTAGTTTCTTGCTTCAGTTCACTTCATGACTTACAGCCGTCATCTGGCTATCACTATTACTTGATAGCTACAGTAGGCAGCCTTAACCTCATATTTTCCTTTCCATATTGGAGTTTATCATTTTGACAGCAAAATATGAAAGCTCACAATAACAGTAAGAGGCAAATGCGTTCCCCGTATCCTGCTGCTCTTTACAATTACTTAATTTTTTTGGCTGTTTTCTCACTTAAATAAGCCAGTTTAATATTCTCATTAAACATGTGCAAAAAAAAATTCTCATCAATGTTCAACTGAAATATTAATTCTTCCTGCATTAATCTGGTTAAATTAGTGTATACAGCCTCTGCTTAATTATGTGTAGCTTGCCACTTCTCCAAATCCAGACCAGTTGTCCTGAAATACAACGTACTAGAGCAAAACCAAGATGGAAGATTTACTTAGAACATCTTCCATTGATGAGTACTCTCTTAAGTTTCTGCAAAACAGAAGCCAGCTAACTGCTTCCTCCAAAATCTCAGCTGATATGAACCTCTTCAGAAATGCTCAAGAGTTGCACCTGTACATGTAAACTTATCAGAGCTGGAGCATCAACCCAAACATTCAGTCCTTCACAGGGCCGTATTGCTAGCATGACCACAGGTCTCCAACCTGCCACTGCACAAGGCAATGCTGGGCAAGGTCTGGAGGTCGGTACAGGACAGGGATTGTGCCTGGCAGGCAGCTCGGTTGCAGCTCCCCAGTCTCTAAGACAGGTTAGCTGCATGAAAACATAGCCTCTTTGACTCGAGGCTAGAACTGGAGCACACACACTACTTCTTCAGAGTTTCAGTCTGTTCACACACCAGCTACAAACTATAAGCTAGGTGCAGAGATGTAAAATATTAGAAAAGCCAAGTACTTTGTGTCAACTCAAATCCTTGCAGGAATTCCACACACACCTCTGCCTGAAGCACGTAGCAGCAGGCTGGCTGTGAGGCAAAAAACATATGCTGCAAGAAAAAAAGACCACCACTGAATCCTCTGACAAATACTAAAAGCCAGCAACAGCTCCACAGTCACAGGCTGTGTGTTCCAGGCTCCCTCAGGCACTAGATAATCACCACAAGCCATGCTCCAACTGTTTTTACTTTCTTGTTTATATTATTTGTGCCTACAAAGGTCCAAAAACAAAGCACTATGAAACAAAAGAATGGATAGACTAGGCAGGTCCAGGCACGTCATATTAGTCTCAAAAGGGTTTTCATTGCTTCTAACGAGTGTTAAGTAACCAACATGGCCTAAGTAATGCACTTTGGATGTAGCTGCCACCTTGTGCTCCTTACTTGTTTGAAAGTAACAAAGCAGACTTCATAAATCAGCACAGGGCAACACAGTCAGGGAGGTCAAGCTGCCTTTCACAATTAGTTTTAACTGATAAATTAGAAAATGAAATGAAAAGATACATACATTACGTTAGTCATGTATATTTAGATAAATATCTGTGTGGACATACAAGGGCGTTACTATGGCTAAAGACATCAATAAATATAGTGAAAGCTCCTTTGATAATCTTCACTGTTTTTAAATAAAAATGAAAGCTATGTCATCTGTGATGCAGCACTGTCAGCAGGCAGAAAATCCTGCACTGCAGTAATTCTGCACCAGTGCATCACTCCACAGCCAAAATTTACACTAGTAAAGGGAAAAGCAGCGCCTAATTTCATCAGTAGCTTAATTAACTACCAAATCCCATGGATATTCAGATCTGAAGCACCAATCACAGCCAGCTGGAGGTCACCCAAGCTGTTTGCAAGATCACATACTAGAAAGATCTTGCAAACTTTATTAAAGTTATCCATTCTAAGACACTGAAAGCATTTTGCTGAAAGATACCTATATGAAGAAATTAAACTATCAAATGTAAGCCAGAAAATACCTTTGGTGCTAATCCTATGGTCTCTGAAATCAAGAGAAATGGACAAGCAGACGTGAAAAATATTTTCATAGTTTGCATTATCTACTAAATTAAAAATCAGTATATTATTCTTTCTTGGCACTAGTTAAGAACCAGAAAAGTGAAAAGGGGAAAAATCCTTCCTGTATCACTCCTGTGTTTATGGTAGATGGCACCCAGCAAATTCTGACAGGTTTTCTTACCCTAAAAAAAAAAAAAGTATCTATTTGATTTGACTGTAAGCTTGTTAAATTTTAATTACAGGCATTTGTATTACCTGTAATTAGTTACAGTTGTGAAGGCACTTCTGCTTCTTCAGAAGATAGATATTTCTGAATAGTGCTGTTGGGATTGTTGCATGGTATGCACTTTTGATAACTGGAAATGCAGGATACCCTGATGTGAATGTGACAGGGGAACTTTATCTTTTACTCCATCAGATGCCTAATCCCATAACACAAATCATCCTGATTCTTAACAGATTTCACTGTAATCTGAAGACATTCAGCACCTTACACAAAGCATTTGGCATTGCTTAGCTTTAGGACCCAAACTGTACCACAGTTTTCAGAGTCAGCCTTTTCAGTTAGGCACCTTTTTATCTACACATCCAAATAAGTGTTTCAGTTCTCAGAGACAACATAGATGCCCTTCAAACAAAATTAGTTAGTAATTATGGATTTAACAACCAGCTTTTCAGGTTCCTAATGGAAGTACTGGCCTCTCTACACACTCAAATCACTTTCTTGTGTATATAGATTTACCTGAGAAATTGCATTGCTTTGTCCTGTTCTTCTGCTCTTGTCGGTGAAAGGGTTCCTCCACGATACACACCAGATTCTAATCCTCTGGAAAGGATGTTCTGGGTTTCTTCTACAAAGATATCTATGTTAGCACTGGCTGCATGGCTGCAATGAGTTTTACTGCTGAATCTGTCAAAGTGAATTAACTTATCAGAGAATAATTATGCAAGTATTCAGACTCCCACATAGTTCTTAGTAGTGCAGTCCAAGCCCTGCAGGTCGTGATAACTGAAATGGATTCGGGGGATATATCAGTGTCAGCAGCTTTATTCCATATTGTGAACATGGTTGTCAAGTGATAATTCGACCTTATTTTGAATGTAGCTTTTACAGAAGCCTTGAGTTCTCTTTTTGGAACAGCTTAGCAACCTGTGGCAGGGTAATTGAGAGCTGCCAGGAGTAAGTATGTCTGCCCCAGTGACTGCTGCAGGAAAGACAACAGGTTTTGACTGACCCTAAAAAACACTATCAGGAAAAGTGGCCATTGACACGGAGAGTCAAGCATAACTAGGGACTTGAAGGTACTCTTCTCCCTTCTTCTGTTTTTAACAGTTTAGGACTGAGAAATACCAACAGAGGTGAGCATAGAGCATATACCTAGAGAGCATAGACAGAATCAGTCATAAACTAAGAGAAATTTACTTTCCATACTGAAAAGAAATGGAAACAAAAACCCAGGTAGCTCTTACCTATCACACTTGTAGACATTTTATTCCATGGTTGCTTCACTGCAGAGGTTCCTTTAATCCCAAAAGCCACTGTTGAAGATGGTAGGTCAAGGCTTTTAACATGCCTGGGCTTTGATTCAAGTTCATCCTCTCTCCTTTTGGACTTTGTGAGATGAAATACAGAATGTTGAAGAGAAGAGTGAGCCTTGCTCTCTTCCTGCCTGACAGCTCCAGTGCTAGAATCATTGCTACTTGTGCTGAAAGAGAGACTTTGTTGTCTTGAGAGTGCTTGAACATCTTGTTTCCTTGAGGAGGAACTGAGGTACATTTTCATGGACATATGTTCAGTTTCAGTGGGCTCATCACTAGCATAATCATTTTCAGAGAGATCCAAATGTCTGTCAGAATGATCTGCTCCCTGAGGCCCATGCTGGGAGGGATACTGAGTGTGATGAGATTTGGGGTCATCATCACTGTCGGAGGATAAGCAGCCTGACTCGCAGGATGAAGATGCAACATGCCGTGTCATGGCAGCTGTCCCCTTCCTTTGCCACTTCTTCTGCAAAACCAAGGATGAGTTTCCTTGCTCCACAGCCTCAAGTGGGTTACAAGTAATTTTTATGATCTTATCATTGACCTTCTTAAAACCAGCATGGATTGGTCTTTTGCTTTCTTGGCTCTGGCTCCCTGAAACAAGCTCTTGTGGGCATACCTGAACATGTTTCTGGCCCTGTATGAATTCAGGGACCACACTCCACTCTGCTTTCCTGATGTGCTCTGAATTTAGATCCTGAAGCATAGAATGCTTTTGCAGGACTTCCAAAGGGCTTTTTTCTTCCTCTGTGAGCTCATCCTGCAGAAAGTGATTCGCTCTATCTAGGTCTATTTGCAGGGTACCCTCCTTAAGTCTTCCATCAGTTCTGTCAGCTTGCTCTAGAGGATCCCTGTGATTAGTTTCACTTTCCCCACCTAACTGTAGGCTCATTTCTGTTGCTGTTTCAGGACATAAGCTCAATATTTCAGTCCACTTTACCTGAGGTGAGCCAAAAGCATCTTCATCTATCCTAACCACTATTTTTTCGTCTGCACTTTGCTCATGTACTTTCACTTCACAGTCAGTCTGAGCCTTAATTTCCTTCTCAACTAAAGCACAATTCGCTTTTATTCCATGTGCACCCATATGCATGGAGCTGCTGACCTGCAGATTAACATGAGGGCATTCCCTTGTTTGCAGTTCCCCTGCATCCATTTGTCCAGACTGGGAGAAAAGACTCCAATGCTCCTCATCACTTCTGGAATGCTCGCTCACTTCTTTTAAAGGCTTCTGTTTAGTTTTTCTGACCCTTACAGTACCTTCTTTTCTCTTCAGAAAAGTCTTCCGTGGTGTTACTTTTGCCTTGCTCTGAAAAACAAAACAAAAATAACAACAATCATAATCTGAGACTTATTCATCAGAAAGGAAAACATTTATGTTAATGGAATAAGCTGAGACACCAGAAGTTTTAAAGTAACTGGCTATGATACTGAGCACATGATTGACAGTCTGCAGACTCCAGGGAAGGTAGGAGAATTTTAAAGACAGTCATTGTGCGACACCTCCATTAAATCCTAAGTAGAGTCAGACACTTAAGGCACTTAGTGCTAAACGTTTGAATGGTCAAAGATGAGAGAATTTTCATCTTTGTTTTTAAAGGCAGTTTGAGTGTTTTATCCAATGTGGCAGACATATATAAATGCATCAGTTTAAAATGATATTTTTCCCAAAGAGACAGAATTATTGAGTGGTAAAATGTACATCTTCCTTCTAATTCAACAAGCCTAAAATAATGCAGAGCCTGACACCCAAAGGTTCCCACTGAAGAAATCCCTATTGTATTTGGTATTAAGCTTAAGGCTGCTAAAAGCACTGACTAGCCTCTAACAGAACAGTTACCCAGTTCTGAGCTGATTCAAAACTCTGGTCATTAACTACTGCCAGATTTGGCGCAAAGAGCAACAAGAAAAAAGTATCTTCTCAACTTCCAACCATTAACACAAAGAACAATGACAAGGCAACTTTTGAGATCCTTCTTAGCTAGTGTTCGAGGTATCAGAGAATCACAGAACTGTTTGGGTTGGAAGGGACCTCAAAGACCATCTAGTTTGAGCCCCTGTAGAGTAGAATACAAAAGGAGGACTTGGCAAAAGGAAATATGTGAGGATGGGGTAATTTTCTTTCTTCCTTCTTTCTTTTTTTTTTTTTTTTTTTTTTCTTTTTAGTGGGGGGTGAGGTGGTGGAAAAGAAAGAACAGCAGAAAAATGTGCTGTTATGCAGTAAGCCAAAATAGTGTCCATACAATCTCCAAGTCTGGAGTCTTGTCAAAAGCAAAGTAAATGCACCAATGGCACAGTACCTGCTGCTTTTGCTCCTGTTCTTCTATCAACTGAGTGTCTCTCTGAAGCTGTTCAATAAATTCTTCAGAAGTCTTCTGTCTAATATCAATTCCTGCTGTGATTGACCTAGGCAAGGAAAAAATTACTTATTTGTATTGTTCTCCAACTAACTTTTAGTCAGTAATTCTCATGGAGTTGTTCTTGGGATTAGAATTGAAATATTCTCTTCTTTTTCAATGTGAAACATGTTAGTAAAAGGTACAGTATCACTGGACACCTAAGACTCACTTTATCCTGTTAAAAGTAAACATGATTTTTGTTTGCTTCTAGGAACTTTTTGGCTAATATCAGTTTCTATTTAAAAATAGAAAATAGTCAAAAGTAAAAATATTTCAGATACTTTTACCAGAAAAACTGACTCAAATTTTATCCGCATTCTGATCAAAGACTCACAGTTGCACAGCTTCAATTAAGGCAAGAAAATTGTATAAACTAGTATCCTTTTATATAAAGTAGATCAACTGCCTGTTCATAGACCAGTCTTTGCCCAAACATGCCTTCCACTCTCAAGAAAGGGAAGCTTTTGTCTTGCAGATATAACACATACAGTATGTTTACAATCAACAAAAACTCTGTAGTTTGTAAACTACTAAAACTTTGTAGTTTGACTGACTGACTGACTGACTAAACTCATTTCTTACCTGTTTCCTATGTTTCCAGTCTTCATCTTTAGGTTTGTGCTGAAGGGAGACGGAGGAATCTCCTTCATTTGTTCTGTTTGTTCTTCTTCAACTGCAGGAAAAGTTTCAGGGAAAGTTCTTTCTCTTAATTTACTGTTATCTAAGCAGCAGGAAAAATATCAATGAAAACTTATGCAAGTATTCATTTTGGAAAATGCTTCATAGAATATTTTTAAACTAAACTGGAAATAAAGCTGCAACCTGCTAATCCTCAAATCTAACATCTGGGAATAATGAAATAATAAATGGTGATTTGTACTCCTTGCCTCAAGAGACTTGTAATGTACTGTTATTGTGTTCACTATGGAATATTACAATGGAGACACATCACTAGTCAGTACTAAAATTCTGTATCTGTAGACCATACAACCCACAAGTCAGTACTTTAAACATTTTAAATAACAGTATTTATAGGCAAGAGATCTTCTAACTGTGCATTTTCCATTCTATTTCACAGAAATGTGCAATTTTTTCCATCTTTCCTTTTATGTTTGCTGCCTACACTCCTTACAACAACAAGGCTTTCACCTCATTTAATAATTTCACGAAATGTCAGCTAATGGAGACTTTCTCTGTAGCTCATGTTGGTTTGTCAACATCAGGAAAATGCCTTTAATGGCTTATTCACAGCAGACACTCTCGCTGTTGCCAGAAACCACGCAGGTCGCTTTTTGACTCTGACACACCCAGTGTTCATGAAGGCCTTGACAACACACTGTCTTGCAACACAAAACCTAGCAGTGCCCTGTGAGGTCTCATGACTCAATATAGTTGAGGAAGTACTGGGGGTAACATCAAAACCCATTCTTTTCAGTGACTTAATGGCAGTGATTTCCCATAGAGCACTGACATTGGTGATACAAAAACTTTACGTTCTTCCCTCAGCTTTTTCAGTCACATAGTAAAAATGTCTGATGACAGATAAAGAAGTGTTATTTCTGTAACTCAGTCACCTGCTGTAGGCTAGGAGGAATTGGAACATGCTGCCCAGGGAGGTGGTGGAGTTGTCACCACTGGAGGTTTTCAAGAGAAAGGCAGACGTGACACTGAGGGACGTGGTTAGTGGGCATGGTGGTGGTGATGGGTTGGTGGTTGGATTAGGCGATCCTACTGGTCTTTTTCAACCTCATTGATACTATGAGTCTAGGATGTAGTACAAGAACTGGAGGTGGCACAGCACAGCAGGTTGGTACCAGGCAAGGGATACAGAACCCACGCGTCCTCCTTATGGTCTCATCTGTGAGACTCTGCTTTATCCAGTCTTTTAGATGGTCTATCTATCTATTCATTGAGAAGAAAAGCAGCAACAGGAATGCTATAGCAAGAGAAGTGCCCCAGCACTGCAGTTTGCACCTATCTTCCCAGTACAAGACAAGAGCAAAATTTCCAGGCAACTGTATAATTCACCTTTGTTTTTTGTTCTGGTTTCTTCTTGAGCATCTTTTCTGGAAAGCTGTTTTGTGGGGTTCTCAGTACTCTGAAGCAATGGCTCTGTGCTTATCCCTTTAAATAAGAGTAGGAGACATTAGATGTGCTGTTGGTGCCCTCCTGTTTATGTTTCCAGAATTAAAAATCTACCCTCATCACAACAGTCAGCAAGGCTCTGTTCAGCCCCATCCTCAAGCACATGATCAGCTGGAGAACATTTCAAAGCCAAATGCACTGACAAGCTTCCAGTCAGGCGTTAAATTGATGTAGAGGCCTCTGTACCTTCAAGCCTTAGTTTCTCACGTGCTCTTTTCTCACCTCTCTGTTATATCCATATCTTACGTTTTATGCTTCTTTCCCTAAGCATACAAGTTTCCAGTGCTTTTCACCTACCTGAATCTGACAGCTGCAGGTGCTCTCCTGAGATTTCTGAACCGCTCTCATCAGGCACCAGTGGTGGTGAGCTGCTTTGCAGGGCAGAGTGCACTGCTGAAGGAGGGATCCCTAAGCATTCTGGGCTCTCAACTTGTGAAGAATATTCTGTTGGCAACTGTGCAGGAGTTGAAGTAGCAGGAAAGCATGGAAGGGGTGACATTGTGGCTACTAGATGGGAAGGTAACCCAGAAGAAACAGAAAGGCCTACAAATAATTACCAGAAAAGAAAAATTAGAGAAAGTTAAGACAACTGCTTTGTACTGAACTGGAAGTCTCTGCTAAGCTGGTATTGCTTTACAACACTGTTGCTTTCATGCTCCCCGGTGTTTTACATGGTCAGAGTGAAGTAATGAAACTGCTTTTCTTATGTACTTTAACTGTAAAATGTGTCTGCTGAACATCAGTCATAACCCAAATTACCAAATGCCACAGAGATGTTGAATTACGGAGGATTTACAAAGTACTCCCGAGCAAGTAAAACATACATTTCCCCTATACCTTCTTAAGTATATTAACAGGTAAAATCTAAGTATTGCAGAGCATCTCTGGGGCAGCCCTTATTGTAAAAGAGGGAATATTTTCCTTTTTTGTTCTGAATAAGTGGTTATGCATTTTATTAGAAGTGGAAAAGATATAAACACTTCTGCAAAGGGACCAGAGACCCAGCCTCACTGCTTCAAGGAAAGAATCCTGTGTCAGCCTTACAAGGCAAGGTTTTGTGGCAGAGCCCAGCACTACCCTGAGTCAGATCAGAGCAGTTCTGAAGGAACCCAGTGCTGACAAAGCTGAGCCATGAGTGATGCTGGGTGTGCTCTGGGAGAGCAGATTTATGAAAGGGAAAAACTGTTGTGCAACAGCAGCTGGGAGAGAAGAGTGAGAAATGAGAGAGAAAAGGCCCTGCAGACATCAAGGGCAGTGGAGGAGGAGGCAGGAGGAGCTCCAGGGTCAGAACAGAAGTCTGAAATCTGTACTCCAAAAGAAGTCTGTACAGAAGGTCAGTTGTTAAACATAAAAGACTCCTCCTCATACATCTCCCGGTTATTTCATGTAAAAAATTGAGAGATACATTTTCTGGGGTTTGCAGACTGTGCATAGGTCTATGTGGAGAAAGAAATGTTTTAGCCTGACTGCCAGAGGAAGAGCCCCAAGCTACCGAAAACAACAGTGAGACATCCTCTTTGTTTAAGGAACTCCCTCATTCCACTGCTGGACTACAAGTATCAGCAGACAAGGGTGTTGCAGCATCACGAGGGATTCCCCAGGTACCTGGGTTATAAAGCGCAATGATTTTCTGCTGCTCAGCCACCAGCTTCTGCAGCTGCTCCATCTGCAGCCTCAGCGCTTCATCCTTCTGCCCTGTGGTCTGAAAATATCGTGAAGAGACAGCATCAAATTATATTTCTGATTGCTTTTCAATCAGAAAGGCCTAGAGTTTAGGGATTTCTTAAAGTATGCGTTATATTTAATGTTGACATTTGCATTTAAAAACTTTTGCCATCTCGCAACTCAAAGGGAATACTGGCAGAGTGCGGGCAGCATGTGCCTTAGCAGGTTTTGCTGTTCAGCCTCACATCAGCCAGCATTTTATTCTAGTCTATGTGCCAGGATTATCCTCCACGCAGAAGCTAAACGAGAGAGAAGTTTCCATGTGGCACACCAGTAAGCTGAATAGCATCAAGGCAGTTGATATCTGTCAGGTCAAATTTCGCCATAAATCTTTAAAACGTGCCCAGGTAACAACATTCAGCAGCTGCTTGAACAATTTGATAAAGGAAACTACTAGAACTGTTGATGAAAGGAAGCTTCAAAATTCTCTCAGTTGCAGTAACTTTCCACACAGAGAAAGAAAAACTATTCTGATCCCAACATCATTCTCTCCTATTTTTACTTTCTATCCTTTACTATCTAATGGCATTTTTTTTAATGATGGGAAATGAGAAATTAAGAGTGAGTTTAAGACCAACCTTTTTCTTCTTTCACAAATATGGATGGCTGAACAGATGCAAGAATAATAAAAGATCGTGGCAACATAAAATGTTATGAAATATACATAAACATAATAGTAAAAAAAACTATGGCAACAAAATGTTATGAATTTTTCTCACGATTACAACAAAAATGATAGAAACCAATAAATTAGAGAAAATATCAAAACATATATGAAAATCAAAGCAAATGTTGAACTTACTTTCAATTTTTCCACTGTCTGTAAAAAATACACTAAAAACATAAACAATTTTGTTAATTGAGAGGTTTGTGAAATGTTAATTTGGTCTCAGGCCTGATTTTCAGAGGCATTGGACACAAAATTCCCCACAAAATTTGGGAACTGTCAGCAGAAATTGCAGTGCTCAGGTTGTGTGAATCTAAAACAGTACCTCTGCCTATATTGATTTTACATGTTGACTGTATTTTTGCTTAGACACCAACATGTGCTAAATATGGGCCTTTTTTTCTACATTATTTTTTAATTATGAAGTGACAGATCTTCTACAGAACTTACAGTGTAAAGTCACCCTAATCTTGTTGCTACGCCTAGAGTTTCCCAAGACTTTGCCTGGAGGAATAATTTAAACTCTAACTGTTCCATCTGGTATCTCTTGATAAGCACTATATAACAAAGTCACAAATTCACTTTTTATTTTCCAGAGTCTTTAAGAACTATTCCAGTACTTCACACAGTCAAATGCCAGAGGCTACCAGAGAACAAACAATGCCCAACTGTTGGCAATTTAGATTATATCAGAATGCATTTTGGTCATTAAATTTAATGTCATCCTGGAAAAAAATAGCAAGCTTCTTGACTCAAAAGAAGTTATCTTCAGCTGCAGCTTTTTATTTTACTTTTTCTTGCAGCAACCAAAGAAAAGCAAGCTTCCTGTCCCTATAGACAGAGTACAAAATAATTCTTTAGAGTGAGAGCTAGTCTAGAGAGAAGGTGATGAGGATTCCTGACTGATTTTATAAGCTTCTTCTTTGTAAGTGAAATAGGGAACTGGGTACCAGGGCAGCCTCCATACCACAGACTGCAGACCTCAAATACAGGGAGTTTAGATTAACAAGAAGCTACTGCCCTGACACAGCCCAACTGCAGACCTCCTGGATTATGACTGAAGAACAAGAAAGTTCCCCCAGCTTCTGTCTTTTGTACAGCTGTGATGCCAGCAGTAACAAGAGAAGAAGCCCTGAGATGAAGTATGCTCACAGAAGACATATGATGCAAACTGGTTAGCACAAGTAGTTCTGATTTTTATATCATTAAAAAAAAAATAAAAAAAATGTTAAAATTATGATTAAACTTCAGTAGATAAATGATGGAGGACTGACAGCATAGTCATATCCTAAAGTCAAGTGTACTGGAAGGGATCCTTTAAAGTATGCAGCTAAGGCACTATATTGTTTATTATCTCCAAAGAAACACATGGAACATTCATTGGAAGAGTTACAATTTGGTTACTCCTGCCCATCTCTCTGTAAGAACTCAGAGAGTCAGAGAAAGAAAAAAAAGATTGTAAAAAATGGATGGAGGATAAGGAGAGAACTTATGGAAAGAGAAATAAAAATATGGATACACCCCACAATCATTACATGTGAGGTTAACAGAATCCAAACTTTTTCTCTAAATTGAGAGAGATAGATGTAACAATCCAACAAATGGAACAAGAGGACAAGTGATTAAATGTCTCATAGGAAATGCACTTTATTGCATGGATCCGTTAAAGCAGCATAATTAGACACAGAGTTATGATCTGCTTCCCAGTGCCAGCCAGTACAACATACATACAGATATAGGTATTAGCAGCCCTTTCTTCCTGAAGAGAGTGAAAGACCATCAGAAATATGCAATTATAAATTCAATGTTTATTTACAGCAAACAAACCTGTTCCATGTTTTTGTTGGTGGGAGCACTCTGGTTTGTTCCAGGCTCTGAGGCAGGAGGCAGAGGAGAAATCAGTGTTTTGAGGGTGTCACCTGCATCATTAATTCCAGTCTGGGTTACACTGCAAGCCGCCTTCTGAGGAAGCAAATCAGAGCTGGCCAAATAACATAATTGCCTTGTATGCAGAAAATCTTGGTCATGGCCCAAGTCAAATATTGAGTCATTGTCGTTGACCATCATACTGCTGGCTCCTGAACTGTATAAAAGTAGGCACTGCTTACCGGAGGAGTCACTTGTGCTGTCAACCAAAGCTGAGGATAAAGAATTATTTTGTTGAATTATTTTGTTGTAAGATTATACATTTACAGTCTACTCTAACATACGTCCCTTTTCCTTAAAAGCTTCTGCTTCCATGCCCTCCTTTCTGAAATCAGTTTTAGGGGTGTGCAGTAAAAACCACCACAAACATGTCAAAATGACATGGCAAATCCCATAGCTTATTGTTTTTTAATTTATTTTATTTTATCTAAGTGATTGGTTTTTTAGCCCAAGCTGAATGCAGAGCACCTTCTGACTTCAGAAACTGTTATATACACACCACACACACACATAAAACGCAGCTAGGACACAGGCAATATAGAAAACTATACAATCACAATATTTCTATCAGCTAAAGTGGGTTAGAAGTGTTGTTGCCTTCTCACTATTTAATTCTAAGGTCTCAGACAAAAACAGAACAGACGTAAGATTCTACTTACATTAAAAAACAATATTTTAAAAACATATTAAATAGATAAATTAATAGATAGTATCATTAGAAAGCCACCTGATCTTTAAGTAGCTCATAAGAATGTTGATCCCCAAAAGACAAAACTACTACAGCTTGTATCCATTTTCATGAGACTGATATGAGTGAGAACAGAGGAATATAGGATAAGTACTTGCTGTTTACCTTAAAAGATTGGGGTAGGGGTGTGTTCTTCAGCAGCTGAAGCTAGTAAACTACTTCTTTTCTGCTATGGGAGCATTGAAGATGGTTTTCCTTCAGTCTTTAAGAAAAGTGGACTCTTCAAGGTCTTCATTCTCAAGAAAATAATTTTATGTCTTCATCCTACTTTAATTGTGGTTTATGCAAGATGTACACACAGCCTACCAAGTTTGTGTGTAGCTAGGAAACACAGTGTTTGCGAGCTTTAACTCCCTTTAGAGTAATCTACAGTTCCACTGGAAACATTTTAGAAATCTACAAATGTAAAACAACTAAGTCCAGGCTGCCTGGGAACTAAAATGAGAACCGTACAGATTGAATCTTAAAGAGAAATGAAAAAAAAAATTTGAAAAAAAAAAAAAGAAAGAAAAAGGAAACAGATGTAGTCATGCTACTCAGATACAGAGTTCAAATGCTGAGCTGTTAGCAGCTGCCAGGAAGAAGATGACTCTCATTACTGAGGAGCAATACTAAGGCAGTTATTGCCCTGGCTTACTGACATCACATTTTGCACCAAGGTGTGGAAGTTCCATTGTCCTGGTTGTGTTTTCTCAAAAAACATAAGTGATCAAATAGACGACAACTCTAAATGACAGGCTCTGAAAACAAGCCACGCTTTCCAAGAGTCTCTCCAGCCTCATACCTTGCTTCTAGCACCATAACCACTGTTGAGCAATTAAAGAATTGTGAAGACTTGAGGAAGCCTCTCTGATGCATTAGCTAGGAAAAGATTTTCAAAGCTGGGTACTGATTAAGAGATCTCTGACTGACTAACTTGACAATATCAGATTTTAACCCAACAAGTTCTGGTAACTGTCCATCACAGTTGATTTTCATCATTATACTGTAATCTCAGAAGGTGTGTGGGGAGGTATATTCTTAATGTGTGAGGTTTCACAGGTGAGAAATTTGTTTATAGAAGTTAGCATTGCCTAGGCTAGTAGCTGACTTTAAATAAGAAACACAGCACTAAAACTTGTTCTACAGTGAGCACTTCCAGTGTTTGCTTTCACCTTGTTGTCGATTGCCAGGGTATTAAGCCAGTGAGCAAACGGTAACTCTTGTTCACAGCCCTGATTACAGTGGGTCTTCTGGAGGTACTGCTCAAACAAAACAACCAGGAGCCTCCCTCTTCTCCAGGCAACAAAGTCATTTTTCAACAAACGTGGCCAAAGCAGTCGGCAGCTGCTCCTTGTGAGGCTGGCACAGGGAGCCTTGGCAGCCAGCAGGAGCACACAGGGAAGTACACTATAGGCTGATGAGTGGTTGGTTAATTGTTTGTGGGGAATCTTTATTTCTATCGGATTCTCCTGAAAGCAAACTGAAATCTAAGTGAAAGCTCTGACAGTTTTACTGGGGAGCCCAAATGTAGAATTAGGAAGTGAACCGCAAACACTCAGGCCTGAAGACCTCAAATGAAGCCACAGAACCAGACTGACAGCCCTGAGGGAGCTCTGTTCTTAGAAGTTATTATTTGAAAAATGTCTTTCTTTTTTTTAAACTGTGTTACCAGAAGAAGAGGAACAACCATAGACGTGATGCAAATGGATAAACAGGACAGTGAGAATAAATCGGTGATGATCATCATTTTAAGCAGCACAGCATATAAAATGTTGAGCTGTCACTGAAGTGCTGAAGTTACCCAGTGCTCAGGATATGCTGAATCTGAATTACCAGCAAGGCTGTTGTGGCTTTATCCCCAGACAGTAGCAAGGCTGAGCACATATTCACCACATGTACATATGTACAGGGCACACGTGGTCAGCCAGACAGGCAGACAGTGCACAGCACTTAGGCAAATTGCAGCATCACAGACAGCCCAACCCCGTTCCTCTCCTCAGTCTGATTACAAACAGTGAGCATGCGGGAGGGCACGAAGGATTTTATGAAGTGAGAAAGGAGTCTGTAGAATCTCTTGTCTGTAGATAATGTTGAATGTGAAAAAGATCTCCATGCAGATCTCCTTACGGAAACCAGGATTTCAGCCACTGTAGATTGCCCATTGCTGATTTTGGTCACCAAATTGCTCCCAGCAACAAACCTGAAATTCTGAAGTGGGTATGTGTGATTCTTTGTCCCTTGTATTATCTGCTGCTGTGCCTCATAAGAAAAGCAGCCTACAGAGTAAAGGTAGGAACAGAGTTTAATTGCCTGCAAACACAGAAATCTTCTATAAAACAGAAGAATTTTATTAACTGGAGTCCTGAGAGAGAAATTTCAGCTAATTGGTAATGTGCACTGTTAGAAATGGGACCATATTCTCCATTACATTAGGATTACACAGGCCCACAACAATGAAAAAGTGCATGGCTTTTGGAAAAAACAGTGAACTGTGTGAATGCACAACTGCATTGTGCTCTGAACATATTTCTCTGTTCATTTAGTTTGCTAAGAAACCTATGTTAAATCTAAAAGGCAAGAACATATATATAAGAGCTGACATTCCTGGGCATCTCGCAATGTAGAACTATAAAAACTAGACACTAAATGCTTTCACATAATTTACATGGTTTTCAGCCACTGGAGGGAGACCTTGCACTATTCTGAATGAGGAAAAAAAAAAAACCCGCACAGTTCTGAGGCAGTTAGTGATTTTTTTTTAAATGTAATGATGAAAATTCTTTTACACTTAAAATATACACATGGTTCCTAAACTAATTGTAAGGCATTCTCAAGATATTGTCAGTTTCTCACAGCAGACCATGATATTAAATGTGAAATTTCAACATTGTTGAACAGTTGTACTTTGGTTTATCTTACAGTTTACTCAACACTGATGAAGAGACCAAACAGTTTTCAGATAAACTCAAGACTCCAAATTTGGGTCAAAGAGATAGCAACAGTGATTTGCAGACAGATTTTAAATTGGAGCTTTGCTCTGTTTCTGAACTAGGTGATAGCACAGAGATGTCTTAATTGACTCACAATGTGAAATCTTCTCTAACTGGACCTTCTCATCGCTGCACCTTGATCCCAATCCACAGCAGGGATATTTTGCCAATAGAGCTATGCAGGCTGTAACAGATGTGAGAGCACTAACATGGATGTGGCTTACACCAGCAAAACTGACTTTCCAGTAAACAATAAGCCATGCTTCCTTTCCAAGACAGACATCCATGAGCAGCTTCATTTCAAAGCTGGGCCTTCAGCTCTTCATTAAATAAGGATTTTTTAAAATCTCACTGCGAGTTCCCTCAGTATTCTTGTGTATATACTCCCCTACCCAGACAGAATGCCTCTCACAGTGGCAGCCACTACTTGGAGAATTGGGAGCATAAAACTCTCTGTAAAGAGATTTCTGTAAATATGAGTTTGGTTCAGCTGATGTGAGCTCATGTAACACCTGATTCTTTTAGCATTATTCCTGTATATTTTTTCAGTGCCTAATTCTATGGAATATTAAGATCTCTGGAAGAAATATATATGTATATGAACATATGCTAATAGCATTATCTGGTATGTTGGCAGCTGTCAGATTCCATATCCTGCACTGTCATGGGCAGTTTTTCTTTATCCTTTCAGTCCACTTGAATACACGGGCTCCTGTCCTGAGGCAAGAAAGATATGAACTAGCCCATGTCTAACAAGATTCTTTTATGCTCCAGTTATCTAATGGAGATATTCAGGACTTTATCAGGCTTCGTGGAGTATCCAATAGTTTGCCTGTGTCTTGGGTATGTTAGCTGTAGGAAGCTGCAGGAGGAAGATTTGAAGAAACATTCATTTCTGGTAACTGTATTTCCAAATATTCTTCCGTGGGCTAGAAGTCAACAGAGAAACTAGAGTGAAGATTTCCTAATTATCTGTTGCTTTTTTTTTTTTTTTTTTTTTTGATCTTAATAACAAATACTTATGTTTCTGAGGTGATCAAGGGTAGAGACAACCATAGCATCCACACAGAATTCTTTAAAGAGCTGTTGGTTTTGTGTCAGTCCAGATTTGGCTCTTTGCTTGCCTTTATTTTCCTCTTTCTTCTTTCTCCTTAATAGATGAATAAAAACTACATAAAACTGCTGTGAACAATTCTATAATGCTGCAATACTTGGAAGTAATTTTTACACAAATCTATGTATTTTTACTAAAAGTGAAATACATTAAAAAAATACAACACTTAAATGTCCTTAACTCATGGCATTCTTCACCAAATAACCATTACCCTATCGAAGACCACATAGTATACAACAGAGCAGCAAACAGAACTTTTTATATTGTCTGGCAATGATTTCATTCTATCTATTCTGTGTTGAATTCATCCAGATTCACTTAAATCTCCAGAGTATTTTCACACTTAGTGAGTAGTACAAATTGCTCTGACTGCCTGACTCTGAAATGCAGAAAATGATTGTCCTTCAGTATTCTCCTATAATGCAATCTACTGGGAAGCCAGAGTGAGAGATTTCAGAAAAGAAAAATGTAGAACATGTGGCACTACACACTGTTATTTTCCTCTTTGTGGGACTGTAATGCATGATTAAATCAAATTTGCAAATTGAAAATATAAACAACACTAGTCATCAAAAAAACAAGCTCTTCTCCAAAAGAATCTGCTCAATTAATGCAGAGATGGCTGGTGTTCTCCATATTACAGTTTTACAACCAGAAGACAGCTAAGCAAACTGCTCATTTCAGTCTCCTCGGTAGACTCACAAGTAGATGGTTAACTTTGTTGACACCACTGAAGATCATCTAGTACAGCCCTTCCCTCAAAGCAGAGTAAACGTGTGCCATGACCTCTGTTGCATTATTCACAGAATTATCTAAGTCATACACAGTTTTCACTGCAAAGATATTAAATAGATCCCTTTATAACACATAATACAGTGTTATTTCTCAAAGATTTGTTTGCACTTGCAGCTAGGGTACCTTATTTGAAATAATTCTAGACAGTCCATATTAAACCTATGCTTCAAAAGCCACTGACCAAATTTGCAGGCTTTAGCATTCATAAAATCTGTCCTTAATCTCCAAACCATGGAAATTTTATATTGTAATTCATTCTTCTGACAGTTCAGTCTAGCGTTATTCTGCTTTGCAAATAAAATAAACAGCAAGTTTTACAGGAACAAAAAATATCGAATCTTCTGGGGAGCAGTCTACAGCACTTCACACTAACCTTGAAGTCTGTCGACTACTTAGAGCAAGATACATCAACAGTGATGTGTTACATGGCAGATAAATGGAAGATGATAATATCATTAAAAATATGAAAGGTGCATCATGATACACAATTGAGTTATGTAATGCAGTCAATCCAAAGAAATCCAACCATGGTTTTCAACTAGAAAACTGTACAAATAATGGATCTATCAGTTGGTTCCTTTGGTTGGGAAAGGATCCAGGATGGATCAATAAGAACTTTCATTACTGAAATCATTTTGAAATGAATAAATCTTGTTTTCTTGACTGTATAAAATCCTAGACACTTTTCAACTCAGGTTAGATAATGGAGTACTTTTAACCAAATATGGAGAATTTGTATTAAGGAACTAGTTATAGAGGGAACTTGATTGTGTTTAAAGCTGCCTGAGAACTCCTTGACTGGTGGTCGTATCTTTACCACCAGGTTATGTCATTCACACACAAAAGGAGATGTTATTTAATTCCTCTTTTGCTTGAAGGACCTACAACTATACTGCCAAGAAGAGAATTAGAGATATTTGTGCAGTACTCTTTAAGGGTGAAGCATCCTCTATACAGATTTTATTTTTGGGGGGAGTAAGGAGGGGAGTGGGGAGTGGGACAAGGAAGGAAATCTGTACTTTGCACGGGCTCTCTTTGTGAGGATATGAGCTCCTAAATCATAGGTGGGTAGTGGTGAGGATACTCTGGTTGCTCAGCAACAGTTTGAAAAAAGAGATTATGAGACTCTGTCAGTGGTTTTGTGAAATCATTTCCTTCTTTTTTATTAGTGTTTGAAAACTAACCAGATAGGTAAAGATATTTGAGATGCTTCATGAGATACACTGTTTTGACATTTTGAAAACTTTATCATTTTCACTGAATCAAGAACTGTTTTTCAAATTCAGTACAAATTCTCAAAGCTTCAGGTACCATCTTCATGGTACTTTTGTCAGCAAGCTCAATAACTCCTCAAGTGTTCCCAATTATAGTCAACAAAATTTCCTTATGGGGATTAAAAGTAAAGTTTTGTCTAAATAATAAAATCACTTATATCCATTATGTACTTAATCATCACCAATAACCTGCTATCAAAGCAGTGTTCATCTCTGGACTGTTTTGTCCCATTTTTCCAATTTTTCTATTCATCATCAAGCTCTCTGTGCATGTAACTGTCATTTTCTTTCCTCTGCCTGTCCTTCCTACTGGCAAGGCCCAAATGGTTTCCACGTCCTTTGTCCAGTATGACTCTTTTGCATGTCCATTCACTTATAGTGATTTCTCTTCCAAGGAAATGAATTTATAAATAGAAAAGACAGTGCATGAAATTTGAATATCATTAAAACCGACACTTTTATGAAAACCTAATTAATAGGTTAGTTCAGTTTTTAAGATATGTGTCAGAAAATAGATTTAGCTTTTGGCTGTCTATACTGAGACATTACAACTTTATTTCACGCTGGGCAAAGAGGTCCTATCTCCTTCTGAACTCCTTGGATCCAATGATCAGCAGCCTCCTGCTGCCCAACATCTAGCAAATGGGATCTGCCCTTACAGTCATTTCACTCTGAACTGGTCTCACTCTTCTATCTGAGAGTATATTTCACAAAACAAATTTAAGGTTAAAATGTGTAAATTAAAAGTTTTACGATCCAAAATTCCGTTCTGTAGCTTCCTACAAAGTTCAAGTCAAATCTGTAAGGATATGAAACCAGCACTGCACTGGTTGGAGCTGCATTTCTACTTCTCATCAGCCTCTTGTGAGCTCTTCCCAACTCTTTCACTCCCTTTTCTCCAGGAAGACCATTCATTGAGATTTCTCCTGTCCTTCAAGTGGTGTCCTCAGTCAGGGGCACCCCAGGCCAGAGCTGCATCCAGTGGGGAGCAGCCCATGGTGGGGCAGGAGGGCAAGGGGAGCTGCTACCTGTGGGGACCTGTGTGGAGCAGTGTCTGAAGGGTGATAGTCATGACACGGAGCCATGCTGGAGCAATGCTTGGAGAGCTGCAGCCTGTGGGAAGCCCACACAGGATCAGTTCAGGGAGGATGGTGCTCTGTGGAGGAGACATCATGTAGATCAAGGGGCAGAGAGTGACTGTGAAGGAATGAAAGATGCTAAGCCTTCAGGTATGAGAGATTTTGCACTGAATAAAAAAATTTTCAAGATTATATATGTTGCCAGAGACTTACAGATGATATTTTTATCTTTATTACATTTTTTATTTGTTGAATTATCACACAGAAAATCATCAATGCTATATACAGCAAATGCACACATGCACTTACATAATTTTGAATCATATTCTTGGCTAAGTTACTATTCAGTGATGATAAGAAGGCACATCTTTATAACACCAGGTACTGACATTTAAGAACATCACTGTGCCCTGTAAACAAGGATGTATTACACCAGCACAAGCAATGCCCATTTCACATCATACCATATCAACACTGTTCCTCAAGACTTTTTTGGCTCCAGTGCTATAGATCTTGGTCCTTTGCAGTGCTCTGGAAGATGTGGTTACTGACCCAAAATCCTCTGTCTCATCCACCATGAGCATAGGAAAAAAAAACAAGACAAACATCCAACTGCATATTGCATTAATTTACTCCTGCCATAGGAATGGAATATTCCACATAACAGTAAACCAGTTTGCCCTCATTGCAGAAAAACTGCAGAAAACTGGTAGGAGCTTCAGCACGCTGCAGTCACAAAGCAGTGGGGCTCTCATTGTTACCTATATCCAGCTCTTTGATATGCATCAGCTCCTTCTCTTGCCTACCTTGCCACTCCATATATTGTTACAAGGTTGTGAAATTTTCTCAGTGAACAGAAATAGCACTGAAAGTCTACTGAAAAGTCCTGACTGCTTAAAATTATCAGCATTTATTAGAAATATCCCTATATTTAGAGTCAAATGTTCAGTCAAAAATTCTGGTTAAATTAAGTCATACGTACATCCCTTCCTATGGAAGCTGTGAGTGCTAGCAAAATGCAAAGAAATAAAAGTTCTACTACCAATCTAGTTAAGACAAAAAGAGCTGGCATTCAACTATTGGCATTTCTGTTCGGTTTGGTGGGTCCTAAAAAGTGGAGCTTCAATTTCAGCTAGAAAGATACAACACAAAGAAACAGCACCACAAAGAAATGTTCACAATGTGATCAGCTTCGAAAGACTGCAGAACTTGAATCCAGTGCCAAACAAAGGATATCTCAAATAAAGATCTTCTGTCATTCAGAAAATAACTAATGAGATGTCAGAAAACCTTTCTGAGCATATATCAATTATAGAACCATAGAATATCCCAAGTTGGAAGGCATCCACAAGGATCACTGAGTCCAACTCCTGGCTCTGTGCAAGACTATTCCAAAGAAATGAAACTGTACTTCTGAGACCATTGTCTGAACACTTCTTGAACTCTGGCAGGTGCGGTACCATGAGCACTGCTCTGAGGAGCCTGCTCCAGGGCTCTTTATTTCGCAGTTTTTTTCTTTTCGTTTGCTCTGTCTGTTGTTAGATTTTAATATTTTTTTTAAACACTGTTTTTGATAGGCATACCTTTATTGGATTTGACCAGACTCCAGCTCGGTACAAGCTTCTGCAATTCTTGATGAGCAGGTGAAGTGTAGAACCAGGCAAAGATTTATGAGATCCGACATCTAAGCCCAGCTATTCCAGCTATTCCTGAAGCCTGTTTCTTCATTTCTCCATTAGCTTTCTTTGTGATGCTTTGCTCAAAATGCCATCCATTTAGGTTAGTATTATCCATAGAGTGATCTGTCTACCGCAGAAGAACAGAGCAGCCCTACACTTGAATAAGACTTCCAGGTATAAATACTTAATAGTAACAGTGTAAATGTAGGTAGAATGAGCCTGGACATGGCCTGATTCGTTTCCTCATTACTTTTGTGATATTTCAGCGATGTAGGACAGAAAAGACACAATGTTTTTCTTAGAAACAATGAGAGTTCCTCTGTAAACTTCACTTTTCTGAGAATTCTAAGGGAGTGCACTTCACAAAAGGACGAATGTTAAAAGAGGTAAATAAGATTTCAGTTTTCCACTGGACAGTGTTATTCTTTTATCTTAATCATTTTCCTGAAAGGAATTGTAAGTCATGGGAGCTCCCTTTGAGGTACATAGAAGGCCCAGAAGACTGTCTACTACAGATGCAGTGAGACTGGTTTGTGTTGCTTGGTGAACAGAGTCCTTCAGCAATAATGACATTAAAATTGTATTATATAGTAAAAGAAGATGCATTGTCAGTCAGAACTTCACTGGTCTGTCTTGAATGATAAATGTCAGAGTTTGTCCTTGAACTACGTTTATTGTATTTCTTGTACCTCATGCACCAAAGGTCCTTCATTATCTTCACAAAATAGCTTCTAAACTTCACTCCAATAAATGCATAGAGTACAGGGTTCAAGCAACAGTGTAAAAATGCTATGGTCTCAGTGGTATATTTTGCATAGGCCATTACATTATCAGTGTCACAAGATTTCTCTGTCTTGCCCATATTTGTAACTGCCACAAGAAGAACAGTATTATAGGGTACCTGGCAAACTAGGAAAACAGCTACAATTAATACAATCACGTTGATTGCTTTGTTTCTTTTGGAATTCTGGGCTTGTTGTAAGGACTTGACAATGAATGCATAGCAAATAATCATGAATATGAAAGGTACAAAAAATCCAAATCCCACTTGTAGACACAGCAGCAGTGATTTCAGCACAGTGCTGTCAGACGTTTTGTTAAATCTGTGATCACAAATCAATTTGGTTTCATTCATGGATAATTTATAACTTTCACTGTATAGGAAAGAGGAACTGGAGATTAGAATAGCTGATGCCCACACCGCCAAACAAATCAGTTTGCTGTATGCGAGTGTTCTTGCTCTGAGTTTAAATGACTTTGTTGCCTGTACAATTGCGATGTACCGGTCCACACTGATAAAGGCCAAAAGCAGCATGCCACAGCTGAAGTTGATTGTATAGATACCTCTGGCCATTTTGCAAATGAAATTACCAAAAATCCATTTGTCAGCAGCATAATTCACTGCCCACAGCGGGAGAGTCAGCACAAACAGTATGTCCGCTATAGCCATGTTGAAGAGGTACACATCTGTCATGGATTTGGCTCGTTCATATAACGCAAAGGTCATCACTACAAAGATGTTACCAACCAGGCCAATGACACAAATCAGTGAGTATGCAGCTGGCAGAAACACTTTTGTGAAGCTCCTGACTTCCATTTTGGAACAGAGTGTTATAATTTGAGAAGCGTAGTCTGCATCAAATGGATAGTCCGTGGTGTAGGAATCTGTCTGTAAAAAAAATGAACAAATAAAGATCAACAGTCAACTCATAGGTGTTATTCCCTTCTATATATGGTTTGTCATTTAAGTACTTACAGTATTCATTTTGTTAGTGCACTTCTGAGAACGAAATGAATGTGGAGAACAGTTTCAAAATGCTCTCTGAAGATTTCTGGAAAGGAAGAAAAGAAGTTGGATTGGGAAAACAGCACAAGAAATGTGAAGAAGCAGAAAAACATTTGGAAATGGAATTTGAGTTCCAAAAAGAACCAGCTCACATCAGCTGTACCAACAGGACACAGTATATCAATAAAACACATCTCTGCAGTGCAGCGTACAGTCGTGGAAGGTGGGTGGTTTGTATCAATATCATTAAGAACACCATCGTATATCCTCAGAGCTTCTAAGCATTGGATGAGAGCATGTGTCCTTTAGTTCACACTGACTTGCCTCCTCAGGAATTTCAAATAAATTGAATTTCACTTTCAAAAATGCAGTATGACAGTTTAAATCAGCATACTGAGGTAGATATGGAAGAGTAAGCAACAGAATTTAGCATCTTACTATACTCCATAACATTATGCGCCATTTTAACCTCTTTTTCTGTATGTGTGTGATGTAGATATATTGTTAACACCCTTTTACTGAGAAGAAACTCAAGCACAGAGTCTTTACAGTAAGTACTGACCCAAGGTGTTCACTTTGACATGCCTGTTCCTTCCCCCAACGTCATTTTTAAGAGTGCTTATCATTGTGCACGATTTCAGTTATATAAAGAATCAAATACATTGACTGTGATTGCAGCGTGGCTCTGACTTCTGCAAATCAGACCACAGGGTCACAAGTTTCGACTTTAGATGGATAAAATGGGGAACATGCCATTGGTGGGAAGAGACCATTGGTGGCCACAAGCACAAAGCTCCCCCAGGCAGGAGATTTAGATCCCCAGCATTCCCCTGCACGAGATCTGTCTTCTTTTCTTGTTTGCAAGGGGAATGAATGTTGATTCCATTCAGAGTTTCTCTACTTTTTGTTAGTTGTGCTGCTAATTGGGAAGAGCATGTGGGTCAGTATTAAGTCCAGATTAACAAATATTTATTGTTTAGGAATTACCCCAATTTTGAAAAAGGGAAAGACAGATAATCTGTGAAAGTGGGGCAGACAGAGCCCAGATATGACAAGGAAGCTGGGAGAGGGAAAGGACAAGACACTCTTCACTCTCCAAAGGCATAACAAGGATCAGTTTCCATGTGACTCAAGTAGGGAGTCTGGTTCATATTGGAGGTCTTCGGATGAAGAACATCTGAAGCATGTTGTTTAAGCATCACAGCTTCTCTGGCTTTCCTGCCCTTTAAGGAAATCTTTAACCACCACTCCAGCTTCCTCTGTGAGCTTTTCAGAACTGATTTTTAGAAGCTGTGGGGGAGCTGAAGCAAGTTTTAACAACTTGAAATGTCTCTCAGAAGCGCAGAGGTATATAAGGCAAGCTGTGAAGTCACACAGTACACCTAGGACTGTGGGCCCTGGTCTGTCTTCACTGAGCTACCCTAGTCTGAAGCTGTTCTTTCCCCCTCCTCAGCCCCAGCTAGACACTCACCCATTCATGGTGCCTCCATTACCCTTTGCACTGCCTGTACTGAAGGGTTACCTGTCTAGCTTATTATTGTAGAAACTGCTATTTTACTTTGAATAGATAAATCAATCAATAAATAGGAAGACATACTTTCATTGGATATAAAAGCAATATTTGAGGATAAAGTGTAGAGGGAAGAAAAAAGTGTGAAGGCATTTAGAAGGAAGAGGGTACAAGTGTTTCCTGAAGTCTAAGCACAGAGGGTTACATGCTCTCTCCTTAAGGATATAGAAATTCATAAGGGCACCACCAGCCACGCATTTCTGCACAGAAGGACCAGCAAAAGCCTACTGAGGCCAGCTGGTACAAGAGGGTAGACAAAGACTCAAACTGAAACCAGAATAGCAGAGATCAGATTCAGAACCTGATTTAAATCTCTTGAGTTTATTTCCTTTTGAGAATTTGAAACAGAATTCACCAAAGTTGTTACAAAGGTGCACTGCCTGCAAAGAAAGCTGAGTCAGAACTGGAAACTTCCCGATTTAAATCTCTCCAATATTCTTTCAATAGGCAGCTTTACTTTGCACTAATATATTAGGGAATTGACAAAAATAAATTTCCATATATATGAGAGTGAGCATGGTTGGGTGTGCTCTAATACTGTTTTTCTATTACATACAGGCACATCTATGCACAAACACACAAACAGACTTCTGAATGTTACATGTCATATAAGCCTTCTATTTTCCCCTCTGTCTATACTAGCATTGCCTTTAGCTATAAAAGATATATGTGAGTACTCAAAAGTAAGACTAAACTACAGTCTAAAGTACAAATAGGTTATCTGGAATTACAAGACAGTGGCTGAAGAGAGACCTCAGGAAAAAGATGGATTTTTATAGGGAAAATAATTCTCAGCACTTGGAGGAAATCAGAAAGTATTAATCAAGCATTACCTACCATTACAAGCACCCTCCTGCTACTTGATGTCTTTTAATGTATTCCTCATGCATACATACATTTAATATTATCTATTTTAGTACTTACCAGATTTGAAAATGGTCTGTGGATCAGATGTTACTGTACAACTCCGTTACATTCTCTTGTGGCTGGCTCAAGCACGTTTACAATCAGCCTCAATAGAAGTACGCTTCAATTTAAAAAACAAGGAATAGCAGCAGTAGTCAAAGGTACAGAGTTAAACTGAAATTATCACCACTTCCTCCTGACAAGCAATAAACTGTTTTTTTGTTTTTTTTTTTTTACGTAAAGGAAATTATTTAACCTTATCTGTGCTGGAGATGTGCAAGGCATAGGGAAGTCACTGAAAATTGAGTGAGACTACCTATATAATAATTCTATTTTCAAAAAACTGAGCTAGCATTAGAATCATTCAAAATAAAGTGTTAGATGATCTTTAAAGGTCCTTCCCAATCCAAATTATTCTGTGACTCTTTGATCTGTTTATGCCTGGTGTTAAAGTTAATTGAAATCTGGAATGAAAAGACTTCATTTTATGATTCATTAATTTTTAAAATATACGTACATGTATTTCCAGGCTTTAGCTCTTGATGGCAATTTAGATTAGTAGGGAATCTGCATTAGAAAAGTTAAAAAAGTATATTCTTCCTTCTTATTTTAGAAATTGTTTTTGTGAGCGTTCAGTTGATCCTTGTTACCTCGTTAGAGGCACCAGATAGAATTAATACAAGCAGCCTTTTAAGCTATGCTTAAATTAATAGGGCCTAAATACAGGAGGATAGATATCTTGCTCCTATTTTCTTTCAAAACAGAGCATACCACAATGCAATTAGATCCCTAGCAGCCTAAGTATGCTACTGCGTTCCACAAACCATAACCAGGAAACGAAATGAAGGTGTGACTGGGTGGATTTAGAAATAAGTTACCATCATTCATGATCAATTAAGCAGGCATAGTGCTTTTTCTTGAATGTACGTTTTCATTGGATCCAAGCCCTTGGGTTCCGCTAAAATAAAATCCCACCATATTTGCATGAGTCACTAGCATAACACATTGATACTTCAAAACCCTGAAATGGGGATATCATTTTTCCTGTATATTAATGTGCATGTTGACATACCTGTGGATGTTTTGATTGTTTCTGCTGAAGAATGTATCTTTGCCGCTTTGTGCAAATGGAGCAAAAAAATGTGAAATCAATCTGGGCTGTGACGCAACTAACTTCAGTGGACTCAATATAAAATTAATGTGTATTTCTTACTGCTGTTAGGAACAAAGTGCCGCCTGTCATCTCAGATCTGGGGAAGGTTAAGATTAAATCTTAATTAATTAATCTAAAGTAAAGAGCTGTTGAAATATGATTTAGAAAAGTTCAACACTTGGAAGAGATGTATGAGTTTCAGTGCAGAGAATATGATTTAAAGACAGAAGAGAAATGTTTGTAGCAGACTGTTAAGATCATCTCCATTACAGACTTCCACTGATAAGTCTATGTAACAGCTGCAGTTAGGGCACTGAGTTGCAGCAGTGGTCAAAAGACTTGTTAATTTGTGGTGACTGGATGGGCTGGAGTCAGACTACCACAGGTGATTCTGTTGCTCACTGGATACCTGTGACTTCTTTTAGAGATCTCTGATTCTTCTTTTAGAGATCTCTCATTCTTCTCTAGTTGCCTATGACCTGCAATCTCTTTTCAAACGCATTGGTATTAAATTATAATGTCCTAAGCAGCCAGGAGGCTGTTCTACCTGACCTCTACATACACAGAACTCACCATAAAAGGGATTTTTTTTTTTATTATTAAGAATGATGAGAAAAGCAAGAAGTGACAAAGCAGAAGTTATGGTAATGCTTCTGTAAAAATCTGTTGAGCTCCCACCACGTAACTACAACATAGTTCTGCTCATTCCTGCCCAGGAGGCAAATCGTTAAGGCAAGACTGCCACTCTACAGTTATCAGGTGTATGGGACAACTAGCTGAAGAAAGATGGAGAAGGCAGTCTGGAAAAGAATTCTTAGACATGACAGAGTTCTATGAAACCACAAGTTTTGGGATGCTTTGAATGCAAAATGATTTACTGAATCACAGAAAAGAAAAAGAAAAACAAAACAAAACAAAAAACCATAGAGAGAGCTGCCTGTGAAGCTAGCAGGTATTATTAGGTAAAATACAATGTCATCACACACTGAGATTTTTTGCTTCTGGATGTTATAGAGGAAAAACACACACAAGAGTTCAAAGAGCAATTAAGCAAATGCAGATCTAGGTCTGCAGAGGTTTTTATTCCTAATAGCTTGTGTGAAGCCCCCAGCTCAGTGGCATGGCTAGGAACAGATTCTTGAAAGCTGCAAGGATATCTCAGGACAGGTGCCATGAGGCAGACGCTCTCTGCCCCACATGCTTGCATCTAGACATCTTCAGAAGTAAGACATGGCCCTGACTGGATCTTTGGTCTGTTCCTGTATTCTTATCAGCTGCCATGCTTGGCCACATGTCCCAGCTAGCTCTGGAGCTACCCATGTTCAGCAACTCACAGCAGCTGCAGAAGGACACCTATGTTTTCATTGGCCTACAACGCTCAGCAAGTAGAGTTGAGCTGTGGGTCAGTGCTAAGGGATGGAGGCAGAGGTGTGATCAGAGGATGTATGAGCAGTGTTGCGGTGAAAGGTGCATACCAATTGCATTGGCAAGCTGCCCAGACCCTGCGACTCTTTCGAGACATCCTTAATCACAATAACAAATCAATTTGACTTGCATTTCATATGAGATTCCTAAGGTATTTTCTGGCCTTTCTTGGAAAGAAAAATGTGACTTTCATTTCTAATTCTCCTTTCCATCAAGTGTTGTGAGAAATAGTACATTTCCCTTTGATAAGCTGAAGTGCTTATACTTCTGCAGTAACAAAGTTATATGTGACAGCCTAGACCTTGCATACAGATAACTCATTTTCTGCCTAAATACTGTTTGAAGTGAACTGCTGATTCCTGCTCACTGTTTGACATTTTGAAATGTGGCTCCCAGTCCGTTTAAAAACATCACATTCAGAGTAGGAGCACATTCTGTGTTGCTAAAGGGCTTTGCAGGCAGCCCGTTCCTCTGTGGGACTTTAAGTGCTTCTTTCTCTTATCTCTGTGATTGATGAGACGGATCTGAGACTCACAACACAAACTTCCTTGTGCAAAGACAAATCTAGCCAAAGGCAGCCATGTAAGAAGCAAATAACAAGCAATGGAAGTAGAAGTTCTATCTACATGACAAAATTGGATGTGACTTCATATCACCAACCAAGTCCATGATGATTGTACTCCCTATTCAAAGAAGCACATCTACTACTAATAGCTTCCAGCGTCTTTTTCAGACAACAGCCTGCATTTGAAATACTGACAGTTTACCTTGGGAAGCAACTGAATACTATCAGGTGTATTTCACAGAATGAGACTCAGTGTAACGAGATGGCTTGTTTCATTAAAAGATAAATTTTAGATTATTCAGTACAAAAACTATGTCTCAATTTTTTCCGGTTCCAATAGCTTTTTAATTTCAGTATACCTCCTGCTTTTTGTCTGCAGTACATTGAATATCTATCTTATCTTTCAGAAAGTAAAGAATTAAATCCATTTAGGTTAATGCCAAAATTGCTACAAGACAGCTAGCGCCACTTACCTCCTTAGCGCATTTTCTTTTGACCCAGTTACAAAGCTCAGACAGCCTTTCTTGCAGACACCTTGTGCTTCGCCTTCACACTGGCAAATGGAAAGAGTTTTTTCTTTTTAAGACATCTATTTGAAAATCTGCCTGGTATGCAAATGAGGCCTTCACATCATCTAGTTGGCTTTTGCTTGTATGTTAGAGCTCTGAAAGGAAATTTACTCTCGTTTAGCTAATACGGTTATTGGGGTTTCTCAAATCTCACCACATGTTAGTTTTCTGCCACCACTAATTAAGGAAGGAAAATACTGAAAGATAAGGAAAACATTGTATGAGTTATTACAGAATCCATATGTTACTTCTGGAATGACTCAGGATGGTTTTTTTAATTCTAGAAGAGAAGCATCACACCCCATTCATTCCTGCTTTCATGTTTGTTCAATTAAACTTAGATCAATTTAGATTCAAAAACCTAGCCACCAGTTGAGGTTCTGGTCTCTCAAACATTCTATCAGACTACAAAATGTAAACTGTATTTTTACATTCAGGTTGCTTATATTACCTGCTCTTTTTTTTTTTTTTTTTTTTTTTAAGTTATCATCACATATTGTCAACATGTTATCTTGTTATTTTCTTTAAAATTTCCTCTATCTGTTAGCCTCTAGATATTTGCTTCCTCAGATGTTTTTCTGTGTTAGGTACTTCTATATTTAGTTTTCTGTGTTGTTGTTGTTTTCTCCATTTCTCCCTCTTTTGTTTTCTGGCTTTTTTATTCTTCTCTTATTTCCATCTCTTTTTTCCGTCCATCATTTCTCTCCAGCATTACACCTTGTAGTACCACTCACCTCCTTCCCCTCTCATCTTTTTTCTTGATATTTTTGGCTTCAGTCCCACCTGATTCCATCCACCTACTCATGTCTTGTATACTTTGAATTGCCAAGGTCCAACCTAATATCCCAGAATAGGCATCCATCAAGGCTTTACTTACTTGGGCATCTGTCAAACCAAACCAGACAGAGAAGATAGAGTCTTGCTGATACCTTCTGCAAGGTTTAGTCAAATGACTGAATATGAGATTAAATGGGTAACGATGGGTACAGAGCACCTGGGAAGTAAGGGGCTACATAGATAGCATTTAGGTCTCACCCCTAGCCCGATATGTATGTGACTGCACTTGTAAAATCTCACAGTCTATCTGTTTTCTTCTATCAGCATACGTGCTATTTAACTTGAAACCAGAGACTAAAAAATAAATAAATAAAAAGATGGGAAACAGTTTGTGGTTCATGTGAAAATGGTAAAGAAACAGAGGTGATTTCTTATGTTGAGGCTGTTATTTTCTGAAGGAGGAGCACAGTCATACTCAGAGCACTTCTCTGCTTCACAGCAGCCTTGCTTCTTACTACAGCCGACCTCCTAGCTGAGCCAGGCTAGAAAGAACAAGGAGCTGTAAGCGTGTCCTCCTGCTGATAATCACTGGATTCAGAAAAGCTTGTTAAAGCAACCTATTTTCTGAAGATTACATTGATGGAAATCAAAGTTTTAAGCAAACAAATTTTAAAAAGTGTGGGGTTTTTGTGATGGAAGTCTGGATATATAGTATGCCAGTTTAGAAAAAAAAAACAAAACAAAACAAAACACAACACACTAAAAAAAGAACAGACAGAAATATCATATGGGTGAGTTAATCTATTGTTGCTCATTCTTTTATTTTCTTCTGTCAGCTGAGGTTACTAGTCAGATTACATTTCCTCTTAGAGCAGAGAAAGTAGGCAATGAGTAATGTCATTCCATAGCCTAAGGTCTTGTGAAAGCCTCGACTGGAAAAGGATTGGGGATCGTAAGGTCTTATGGAGGTAAGGAAGCTATTCAGTGGTGAAAGGAATGATACAGTCCTTCCACCACTAAGGGACAACTGACTGAAAATGCCAGGAGCTCATAATCTGAATTACCTACCTTCTCTGCCCATGAGAAAGTATTGCATTGACTGGAAATTAAGTGGAAAATTCCAAATGACTGGAAAACCCCAAAGAAGAGAGTAGCACCAGTCCCAACCCCTTATTCTCCACCACCTCTGCAATGCTTTGCATACAGCTGTGCATCACCCAGAGGTTTTCTCAGCTGTTTTAATTGCAAATGTCTTTCCTGAGGTCATGGAGGGGGCAGCTGGCTACATACATGTCTCCCTGCTGGAGAAGTACATATTGGAGGCAGCTATTACAACATTCTTCAACCCATGAACCTAACAACGCTTACAAAATGTGTCATTATGACACCAATCTTATGACAGCATTAAGACTGAAAGCCTTAAAAGCAGATCTTTCTTAAAATGGATCTGACTTATTTTGAGTGAAACATATTACGACAAAGAAGACAAAATATTGTAAAATATTCCCAAATAACTGCTGCCCTTTGAAGTAAATGGTGCCCTAAAAGTGTTCTGCTGAACGTATGACTAATTTACATTAAACTGTGGAGAATATGTGAGTTTCCATATCAGAAATGCTGCAAGCACCACGCAAAGAGAGAAGTAGAGTTAAATGTGCAGTTGTTGACATAATTTCTATATTTTTGATGCTGTAGACAGATGACACCCTTTGTGGTAATGTTTTTTTGCTTGCTCGCTTGCTCGCGCTCTCTGTTTCAGGTCTCATTGAAATGACTACTGAAGTAGTTTCTCAAAGCATGTCATCACACTATACTCCCAAGCGTTGACATTTCAACCTGAGTATGTTGAATTCATTGACCTGATTTCTTTTTAGAGTATGTTCTTTGTATGACTGTATTTACAGGAGACCCACACCATGGAATGCCCCAGTCACCTCTGTTTCCACAGCCGTAACCTTCGTGGCCTTAGTAAGCGCTAAAAGCTGGAGTTTAAAAGGTGCTCACGTACCTAATTATGCAATTAGTTTCTCTCTGAGTAAGGAGGAAAGTCTCCTCCCAGATCTTCCACACAGCAGGCACTGCTGCTCCTAATCAGTTGCTACTGAGATACTTCTGAGGGTGGGAGGTTGTGCCGAGAACACAGGTCCTCTCCATGATCAGACGTGGATTGGTGAAATAATCAAGCACAGTCTAAATCACTCACCTTATAATAAGCTTTAAGTGTTTTGGATATTCAGTTCTCAATGCAATGAACAGAAGGTATGATAGTTCACCTTCTGTTCCCTTCCAAGAATGGGCAACTGCTGTTACCATTGAATCTCCAGGTCTTTATGCAAGCACTTACTTGCTGGTAGTTAGTGCTCTGATAAAACTGATGTTTCCACTGTGATTACATAATTTGGCAGAGGAAAAAAGAAAAAGAATCCAAACAAGCAGCAGGAGGCACATCATTGGTTGTTTTCTCAAAGGAGCGGTGAATTGTCAAGTGTTGTTGGTTAATTCCATGCTGCTAAGAAAATGCAAGCACATTCTTACACCTCATTCCTGAGAGACAATGCGTTTGTTTCCGTAAATCTAATCTAGCCCAAGCTCGGTCAGGCGAACCCGATAACACTGTGGGCAGATACGCTGGAGAACCAGCACAGCTGAAGCCACTGAAATGCTGTCATAGAGCAACAGACTGGAGAGTGAAGAATGGACAGTGATTACTCCAGATATGCTTCTGTAACTACTGCCAAGTGGCACTGGTAGCAGAATGACTCAAATTTGGTTGTGTCAACATTCTGGCATTGATTCAGGAAAAAAAAAAAAAACAACCCTGAAAGCTGGTTACAGCTGTTGTGTTTGACAAGGAAACTTCTCAGTCTGCAGTTAGTCCAAGAATTTTTAACTGGTCTCTGGGAATATCTACTTTCTCCAGTGTGTAAGCATATCAGATAGCTCAGCTACCAGATGCAGAATGGTCTTAAACCATCCATTTGTCCTGCTCTGAAATAGACTGCTTATGATGTGCAGACACCTTACCCAGTATATTTATAGAAGTGTGCACAGCACAGACATGTTTTTATGCATGGAAGGGAAAAGACAAGGATGTCTATGAGAACAAGACTGAGACAGGTGGCAACCGGTAGCTCCCACTGTCAGTGAGAATTGGGAAAGTGTGCCAATATTAACCACTTCCTGCTTCCTGCAACTTCCTCCCATTGTGCTAACCAGTGTTGGAAGACATCAACATTTTTACATCTCCAGAGGGCTCTCACTACCCTGAAGCTTTAGTGCTATCCCAGGAATCACCACCTAGGCACTAGGCAGGATGCCCTGGCGTTGATCTGCAGCTGTTCCCTGTGGCCAGTCCCTGTGGCCTCATGAAATGTCTTGGCTGTCTGCTTCCTCCTAGAAAGAGGGACAAGGAGGAAGTGATTTTAACGCTGTCCTGGTTCTGGAGGGACAGTGGCTTCTTCCAGTCAGGGCACAACATGGAGTGTGTGCCTATTGCACCTGTGGCTGGCACATGGAGAGCAGAGGAGACCGTGCTTTAGGAGTCCCCTTCTCCTCATCCAACAGAGAGAAGCTGCTATTTTTGCTGCCATTTCCCCCAGTAGTTTTATGTGATAACCATCACATCTCAGCTGTGCCAGAGAAAGAGTAGCCTGCTACCTGCTGAGCTGAGCTCAGCCAGAAGGTACCTGGATGTCCTGAAGTGATAACACTTAAAAAAAGCTTAATCCAAACAAGTATGATGAAAGAGCACAAACTGCAGTGCCCTAGTTAATGGTGTTATTGAAGAGTAACCGTGAAAGAAGCAACACCGTAACTACCAGACCCGCGTCCTGTGTCATTCAGATGCTGTTGTCTGATAATGAACTACACCTCAGACTTCAGAAGTTCCCCTGACTTTACAGAAGTGGAACCGAAGGCAGGGTTAGTTACTCAAAAAATAATTTCTGGTTGTGTTATGGTACTGCAATAGTAATTTTTCTCCTTGCTGTTACCTCATCAGCTGTAATGTTTCATTTCTCAGGTAAACACTTCACAGGGCAGAACAGTACTATGTGACAGCACATCTGCTGAGTGAATGGGGGCCATGCCAAGAGCTGAAGAGAAGCCTTCAGGCATGTGAAGTAGATTCAGCCTCATTAAGCACATGAGGAGTCGAGTTCAGTTGATACAAAAGATCAAAGGATTTCAGAGCTATCCTAGATGCGGGAACTGCCATCTGGTAAACTGTGCTTCTATTCCACTACTTCTGATGCCTTGCTGGCTTGCTGACAGCTCTTATTCCGATTTTGTTGGACTACAAAGGACATTGATTAAGCACAGATGAAGCATTATGGGAAAAATGGAGAAACAGTAGGAATCTTGCAACAAAATGTGCATAGAAAGCTCACATTTCTGCTGTTCTCCCTGCAGGCCTTCTCATGAAGCAACTTTCGTATTCACTAATTTTCATTCTCCATCATAGCCGAGTGCAAAAAAAGACTGCAAAAGGCAAGGCAAAGCGTTAGATTGGAAGATCTGTACAAGCAACAGGAGATGTGTGGTTAAAAGTTATTTTGAGCTCCTACTGTAGAAGATGCCACCTCACTGAGAGCAGCACAAGATCTTATTCTTAAACGGTCCCTTCTTTGTGTGTTAGAGAAGAAGCTGCCATTTGAAAAAACAAGAAAGAAGCTTTGTGAGGGTGGAGTTTGCTCTAAGTCATGCACTAAGGGTGCCTTGTTTTGGAGAGGGCTTCAGATGACTTTTGATGAACTTAAAATCTTGTGTTTCTAATGATAGAGAAAGGCAACGATCAGATTTGTTTCTTTTAATAGTCTTAAAAACAGAGATTGCTCGCTGCCTCCAACTTTATCTTGTTACATCTGAGGTGATAACATCCTATGTTTAACATCTTTCATCTTCTCATTCTGTTGTCTTTGATGGAGGATCAGAACCGTTTTCAACCTGTATTAGAGAACTTAGCATCCAAGACCCTCACTTCTTCCTATTTTGCTATCCCTCAACATAATCACGTCATGGCTTTGAAGCTCTTGTAGGCAGGAGCTCCTTCCCAGGACACTTGTCAACCTGCTCTCTCAGAGGACATTTCTTCTGTCTCCATCCCACTCAAATGCTTTGAACTTCAGACTAGAGTCTGAAGGACTAGGGTTTCTAAGCACATCCTGAGGGCATCCAGATCCACGTAGCAGCCCCTCTTGAAAGCTGAACTCCTCGCTCTGCCTGACTCCTGCATCTCCTCCCTTCCCACAACACCTTAAAAATGCCACCAGAAGTGCAGGCCTCCCTGTTTAGCTCCCCAGGAGCTACATAGTGACTGTGAGCCAGCAGATATCAGCTGGCTTTTCTGCTATGTGCTGGGACCCCAAAATCAGACCTTTAAAAACAGAGGAACAGAGTCGATGTGGGGATGACAAGAGAGGGAGAGGGATCCAATGGGAAACACAGGAATAAATGCAAGAAAACAGGCAAGTAAAATTAGAAAGGAAACCAAGGAGGAAATGGACCATACACAAGGGGAAGGAGCTCGAAACAATCAGTAAGGGGACTTTTTAAGCCACTGTCTTGTGGCTGCCTATGGTGTGGTTATCATGGTTGAGTTCCCACTCTGACAGGCCCCAGGATTAATGCAACCTGGTTTTCAGTAGAAGGGCAAGATGGGGACAGTCCCCACAGCTCTTCACATTGATGCTCAATATCTCCAGTGACAGAACTTCTGGCTCACCCAAAACCTTGGCAAATTCACCACGGTGTGAGACTCCCCTACACTTCTACAGCTTTGGGCAGGAAATACCTCATTAAAATAACAATCTTAGTTCACTAAGGACCATTCCAAGTAACTGCATGAAGAAAACCAGTAGACCTGAGCAAAATCACAGTAATGAAAACAAAACACATAGATGCTATTACTGCAAAGGACCATGCAGTAGGATAGCATTCAGTTTGCTTCCCAGGGCTAGCAGATCCTTGGTGACCAGTAACAGCTGTTACACAACAGCACGAGTCAGGATGCATCCTTTTCTATTATTACTATTATTCAAAGACCACAAGAGCAAACCACACTAAGAGATAAGCAAACGAAAAAGACAGATCTGCAAGATTTCCTGTTCCATGATGCATGGGTAATTGGCCTATATTTGTGACCCCATTTTTCTTTCAGGTCTGGAGCTGTACTGCAGAGACGTAGCCCTTCAGTTCCAAGCCCATGCTGGGAAGGAGCTGCAGTGGTCACAGCGAGGTGCTGAAGTGCTGAATCACAGCACTCTGCCATGCTTTCTAACTTTCACTCGGCCCTAAATCTGAATGGAAGCATCAGTGCTATTTGTAAGCAAAGGAAGAAAAGGCAGACACAGACAAGCAGCTCCTCTCTCAGGCGTGCTCCAAATCTCAGCAGCTTTGTGGGGTTTGAGCGAAAGCAGGCGAGCTGTCACTGTAGGCTGCAGCAGTGAAGGTGCTGCAGCACAGGAAGAGGCCCTCTGCAGTTCTGCTTGCTCCCCTGGGAGAACGACGAGTGGGGAGACGGTGACATTTGTGTGGCTGTCCCCAGACGCGGGGCATTCTGCAGTCAGCACAACGCCGTGCATGGTTGGCATTGCAAATAAGCGAGCTTGGCAAAGGGCACACTTTGTGAGCCACCAACCCACGAGCATGTAGGGCTCCACAACATCCAGAGCGATGAGACCACACAGTCTGTCAGCAGCTGCAGGCAGAATTAATCTTTTTAATTCAAGTTAATCCCCGTGACTGCTCCTCACCACTCTACCTGACTCAGTATCTGCTTAATTATCAACAGGGTCACACGGCTATGGAAGGGAACACAGCTTTGGCAGTGCAGAGGGAGCTTTCTGCACCAGGCCGTGTCACTCCTGTGCTGGCTGGCAGCACTGCAGCAGCCTCACACGCTGCTCTCTGCTACCACCCCCTGCCTTCTCAGCTCCACTGTTCCTTGCTCTCAGCTCATGGCTACGTGCTTAATTTATTCTACTTTGTATAAACCAGATCAGCTTGAGTTGTTACAAAATTTTACCTGGCATTCATTTCTGCCTGTATTTTACTCCAGATTCCTGTGTGCAGAGCAGCTACCGTGTGGTAATATCACACTAGTTCATTCTACACTTGCTTCTCCAGTTGGGTGAGATGTATGGCCCAAATGCAGCTATTTTTTTTATTTTTATTTTTTTTGACTGGCACAATTAACACACACTCAGTAAAACCACAAGCTAGAGAAAACATTCATGAATTTCAATTTCTCTTTCATGGAAGAGGTCTACCTGCCTAAAACCTAACAGGAATGTCAGTTCGAAGTGCTTCTTCCACAACCACCTAAGCCAGCAGTGCAACTGGAAGCACAGCTCCACCACATGCCATATCTTTCCCAGTCATGCATCTTGCAGCATGCCCTCAAGGACATTTGTTGCCCAAAATAGCAATGCTGTAAGCAAAAGGTGGAAATTTTTCTACTTCAGAGCAAAACAACAACCAAAAAACTAAGAAAAAAGCTGAAGCACCTCTTCTAGCTGAGAAGGGGCATGTGATAGATACTGCTACAGGGGAACCGTGCAGATGACCTGATTTTAGTACTTAGTACCTGTTGTGGTTTCCCTATAGCCTTAGAACAGTTGAAAGAAAAACACACGCACACACACACAAAAAAAAAACAACCAACACAAAGTCGCTAAGAAACTGAAAAACAAATGTTAGGAACTTTATGACTTGTTTTTAAAAACAGATAGATCCAAGAATAAGAGTAAGCTGCAGTTGCCTACACAGAGTGCAATCCATTGAAGTTCATGTTTTCTGAGATCCTCTCGAGCACAGGTCTTATGAGAAATAAAGAAGGAACTGGGATTGTTCAGCATGGAGAAGAGGAGGCTCAGGGGAGACCCTATTGCTCTCTACAGCTCTCTGAAAGGAGGATATGGCAAGGTGGTGGGGGGGGTCAGCCTCTTCTCCCACATAATAGCAATAGGATGAGAGGGAATGGCCTTCCACTGCACCAGGTTGGTTCAGGTTGAGTATTAAGGAAACATTTCTTCTTCAGAAGAGCAGTAATGCATTGGAACAAGCTGCCCGTTCAGAGAGGCGATGGAGTCACTCAAAAAAGTAAATACAGCAGAGGGACACAGCTTAGTGGCACGTTGGTGATGGGTTGATGGTTGGACTGGGTGATCTCAGAGGTTTTTTCCAACTTTAACAAATCTATGAGGTTAAAAACCTCATGTTGAGTTGACATCAATTACTTTATGTCTAATGATGGCCATTAGTCCAGTTAGCGTGTGCATATGCTCTGTTGCAAAGGAGTTTCAACAGGAAAACAAGGCAGTTTGCGTGTACAGAGGCAGTCAGGTTGATATTGTTTTTCCCCATAGTAACAATAGAAAGATCAATTTGGGTAAAATCATGGAATAATTTAGGTTGAAATAGCTCTCTGGAGGTCCCATCTCCTACTCAAAGCAGAACTACGTAGCTCAATTGGGCTGCTCATGGCCATCTGTTTATCAGATCATTAAAGATGGAGAATGTGGAGTGTCCCTGGGCACCTGCTTCACTCCTGGACCATTCTCCTGGTGATTTTTATTTTCCTGCATAACTGTCACAGAAATTTCTTCAATATAGTTTGGCTGTTGTGTGTTGTCCTTTCACTGAGCACCTCTATGAAGAGTCCGGATCTGTTCTCCAGACAGTTTCTCTAACCAGGGAAGATGCAGCTTTTGCTTTCTCTGCTACAGGCAGAGCAGCTTTAAGTCTCCACAGATCACATGCTCCAGTTCCATCATCATACTGCTCTCCCTGAATGGCCACCCTGTCCTCCAGCAATTTGCTGCTGCCCACTGTTTATTACCATCTGCGGGTGTGATGAGGATGCAATGCACTCTATCGCCCTGTTTGCTGGACAGTATTCAGCCCTGAGGAATACCACTTCTAACTGGTCACCAACTGGATTTCAATCCACTACCACAGCACTCTGAAACGTATTCAGGTGGTTTCTTTGCACTCTCTGTAGTCCTTCTCTCCACATACGTAGATGCTATCGGAGACTTCAGCTAAAGCCAAAGCAAATGACATCCACTGTTGTGTCCCAAAGCAATTGCCTAACAGAGGTGATCACATCAATCAGGAGCAGTTTGCCCTTCGTAAACCCCTGCTGGCTGTTCTAGGTCACCTTATTTTTATGTATTTAGAAAGTTCATGAGGACTTTTATCAAATTTCCCAGGGACTAAGGTGAGACTGACTGCTCTGTAAACTTGCTCTTTCTCACCTTTTTAAGAGCTAGACAAAACATCTTCCTTTTTTTGATCATCACGAACGCCCCTTAATTACTACCTACTTTCAAAGCCTGAGAACAGACCTTCTCAGGAGACAGAATGAAGAAGAAACAACACCCCAGTCTTATTCTTTTTTTCCTAACCTTCATCACTGTCACCCACTCCATTCAGCAGCAGGCCCACGTTTTCTTTTGCCTTCCTTCTGCTGCTCTCACAGAAATCCAGGAGATTTAGAGTAACCCCTTGCAATGCACACAATCCCAGAAAATCCTGTCCAGCACTAAAGTAAGAATTGTCCTTCACACTCTTCACTTATCTTTGGGCTTGTTTGTGACTTGTTATGTTGCTCTTCCTGCAAATCTGAGGTAGTTAAAAATCCCTATTAAAACCACAGCAGGCAATTAGGACACTTCCTCAGATCAATTAAGGAAGTCTTCCAAACTCCCTTTATTCTTTCCCTTGATCAGGTGGGCTGTTGCAGGTACCTACCACAATATCCCTTTTCTTGGGCTCCCTTTGTCCCTTATGATAAGCTCTTGGCAGATCTGTCACATTTTGTGTTCCATTTATTCTCTGCACATTCACATGGACCCCCTCATTTCTCCTTCCTACCTGGCTGTCAAGCTTGTGTCCAGCCACCACACCATGCCAGTAGTGTAAGCTATTCCACCATGCTCTTGTCATTCTGTGAGGTCGTAGCTTTGTGACTGCAGACTGCTCCTGTTGCTTACAGACTAGGCTTATTTTTGCACTTCTGTTCACAAACAAGAATCTCAGTTGAGGCCAAGTCACTCCGTTTTGTCGTGGTGGAGGATTTCTGCACTCCTGAATTCCCACACGCCTGCAGGCTTTGGTGTCCATGCCCAGCAGACCTAGTTTAACATCTTATCCACGCATTAGGAATCCTGTCAGCAAAGTCACTATTCATCACTGAGTGACTCTTATTTTCTTCTGGCAACCCTCATGTCAGTCATGGTGTCAATCAGGAAGATGAAGACAAGCCTGCTCTCCTCCACACTGCCCAGCAGGCAGCTTCCAAGCCTCACTACGTGAGCTGTACTTCTCCCACCTCATGCATGCTGGGCCCAGCAGGGAGGCTGATCCTAAAGCACTGAAACCTGATGCACACCTGCTGTGTCCCCATTAGATTTCCTGCTCATCACTCAACAACTTTTACTGTCTTTCAGTTTGCTGCTGTGCTTCCTTTAGCTCACGAGCATGATGAGGTCTGCACTTTTTCTCCTGCTGTTTGCTTACAAGGCTTTGAAAAGCTTTTTGAGAAACTTCTGCTCCCCTAGATCAAATAGCACACTGACTAAAACAACACTAAAAGCAAACATTCTGCTCACTACACGAAGCAAGTGCCCCCCAAAGTAAGCTTTTCTGTTCAGCTTTGTTATGGTCTATTGTTCCCCAGTTTCTTGCAGAAGAGCAAAGCTCCATCCTCTTTCCACACTTAGTTACATTTTTCCCTGAAAGGTAAACAGTAACAGGTATTGATATATTTAAAGTGACATTTTGTACATACAAGGATGGCTTTTGTATTTTTTCTATTATTCTGCATTTAAAAATCACGACTGCGTCAGCTTGTAATGCTGTTTCAGTCTCCACAACAGGAACTGCATGCATGAGGTGTTGGGGCACATTTTTCATTTTTAATTTCATTAATTTTGTGCTGTTCATGATGTACAAAAGAACTGACACTTTCAGTGCTCACTGCAGTTCTCTCAGAGGTTCAATCTAAGTTAATGACATCATGCAGCCGAGTGCAATCAGTACAGTCATGCAGCAATTTCTGTTATGTGATATTTGATTACATCTAGTCCATAGAGACTTTGCTTCAGGATAAATGAAATCACAAATCTACCAAAACTGCACCCCTTATGATTTAACTCCTTTTTGGCCTTAGCTTACAATGAAAACAATAATAATAAAAAAAGTCCTACCAAACACCTGGCATTTCTGAAACGAACAGTAAACTCTGCAGTCATCCTGCTGAGGTTCAATTCCTGCAGCCTAGACAATACTGAAAACAGAAGTTAAAGTTAGCTCTTATCTATAACCAAATTCACCTATCCAAGAATGCATTATTTCCTGGAAAGGAGGATTGGTTTTGTGTGAAGTATTTCTTCAGTGACAATTACTGTGCTAAAATGCAAATAGCAATAACAAATGATTACCAGCACCCAGTTCACCTGTCACCTACAGAAGTGTCCTAAGTTCTCTGAAGGTCTGGATGATATATAATCCACATAAGTACATTGTCAAAACAGCCTACAGCTGAGAATGGTTATTTATTTATTTATTTATTTTACTACAGTTGGGGAAACAGTCACTTATGATGAAATATTTAAGATGTGCTGTGGTTTCCCATTTGCTTAAAAAAAAATAAAAAAAATAGAGTGAAATAAAACCAAAAAAGTGAAGTGGAGCACAGCAACTTCACGACAAAGAACTGGGACAGGTATGGGGTGTTTTGTTTTTTTTAAACCATCTGTCATCATCACCACAGTCAGACCAATGGGACTGGCAGCCATAGCTCAGTCCCTAATTATTTTATTCACGGAAATCCCAGGATTTGTTGCACAAATTCAAGTGTTGGAGGGTTTCACAGTGCACGTTTCTGAACAAAGCTATCAGTACCAAACTGCACAGAACAACTTTAAGGGGCTTTCTCAGACAATTCCTTCCCTGTTCGTAAAGCTGTCTGGGAAAAGATAGAAGCAACACAGCAGACAGGAACTCTAGTTGTTAATTTTAACATGCAGATGAGGCTGAGTACAAGACTGTGTCAGGTCCTTAAAGGGGCAGTCAAATGTAGAATACCAAGCAAGGTGGTTTGAAACATGCAACAGAACAAGCATTCAAGAGCTAAACTTGTCAGTCCTCTTTAAGGACCTCAGTTGAACTAATAATGGTAAACAAGACAAAATTTTGCCACTAAAAGAGGTATTCCTTTTTTCCCCTCTCTTCTGAATCATATCTGACAATTCAAACTGATACCCAAAAACTCAGCCTTTATGAATCAGTATGAGAAATCACAGGACCCACAGAGCTGAAAAGAAACTTAAGCACACACACACACTCAACTGCAGACAAAACTGATTCTGGAGAGGAAAACAAATGAACAAACATTCTTCAGTAAAATCCCCCAAACGCACAGGGCTTCCCAAACTTCCTAAACATTATGATTTTTTTATTCAACAAGTGTCAAAAATACCATTCAGCCAGCACAATAGCTTTATTTTGCAATTGTTATACACAATTCAGTGAAACCTCATGGGAGACTCACCACTTTTTGTCATTTCCTTAAATGAGAATCAAAGTGCGAGGTCTCCAGTTAACCCCAAGGAAAGAGAAAACACTTTGCTGTTAACAAAAGTCATGCTAACATTTAAAGTACCTAATCAGTTAAAGGCCACATCTCCATATGCCATTAGAAATAATTTAATAAAGTTTCAGCTTCTTTTGGTAAGACAAATTGCAAGATACCCCACAGCTAGCAGCTAACAAAGCCATGTTTTCCACTAAGACACGTAAAAACGCAAATGGTGCCGTCTCTACATTATTCCACACACCTTAAAAATGAACGTCAGCAATCAATTGTTCCCCAGTGTTCAAGCTGAATTTTACATCCTTCGGATACCTTATTGCTCTCTTTAAAAAGATTCCATACAGAAACAACTTTTTGACATGTAGTACCTTGAGATGCAGATTCCTCCATAGGTCAAGTAATTTTTACATGTGGTATATCATTTGTTACAACATAATTGTTATCTGAAGTCTATGGCACATTGATTTTCAGGGTAAAGAAAAATTCTCCCGTTGCCGCTACAACATGGCACAAAGCCAGAAGTTAAAGGTGACTGTATTTTGGTGCTTTTTGCTGGCTTATTTTGGGGCACACTTAAATAAAAGGCACAACTTTTCCCCTTTCTTCTCATTATTTATATACTACAAAAGCCTAACTTTCCAGCACTGCTCCATGCCTGCTGGCCCCAGTGCAAGAAAGGTCTAAGTCAGCATCCAATGCTAGTAGCAGCTTTATTTGCTTAACCAATGGCTTTAGTTTAGCATGCTACTTCTGAGGTGGCCACTGATGAGAGGTCAACAGTTTTCCTGGAAAATTACAAAGCTTTAAAAAAAGAAAAAAAATTAAGTTATTTATATTCATGTACATATATATTTCCCAAATACAAGGTTCAGAAAGTGCACATTTTGAAGTCTGGTCTCAGTACTATAAATGTCCATGAACCTAAATATTACAGCAGCGCCATGAACAACGGCATCATTAAGGAACTGTCACTGTTTCCATTACTGACCTTGTTTTGCAAGAATATAATGATATATTGAAATTTGCTCTTAACTAGAACTTAGCATTGCTAATGTCTTCAGTATGGCGTTTTAAATATTTGAATTAGTTTCTCTACAGCAGTCAGAATCTGAAAAACAGACAGATAGTGGTTTCACTTCTTGGCGCTCTTTTTTGCGCAGGGATTTTCAAGAATGGAAGTGAGCTCACAGGAAAGGAAGAGCCCTCCACAATAACAGCGCCACAAACCATTACCACACTGTTAAAAACTTAAAAAAAAAATATTTAATGATTTGTGGATCTTTACATAATCGATTTCATGATTAACAACCAATAACATTAATGAAGTTATCATACATAAAAACAGCTTAGGTCTTAACATCAATGGTCTGACAAACATATTTAAACAAGAATATTCAGAGTGAAGATTAGTACTAAATTTAGCTCCTAAACTTAGCTAAATTTAGACACGCTCAACTTGATACATCTTTTTAAAGTCTGAAAAACAGTAGTTTCAAGTAAGTCTGGAGCACTTATGTATTGTGGCTAGATTTACCATGAATATGTACGACACGCTGACTGGACAGAACTGTTAAAAAGAAGCAGAAGTTGAAGCACTACCTCTGAAGGTTCTTGCTTTGGTTGTCTCTAAAAACATTTCAAACTGTTACCATAACAGTGCAAGTTCATTATAAAGCCACATGCCTCAGTGTAGATGTTTTCTTGTAGACTGCTTTTTATTATGCCCACTGCCAGCAATGGACATTCTGCTTGGGAAATCCAACTCCTGCTGTAAAAAGATTGGCTGAACCAAATTAAAAAAGTAATTCCAATATCAGACTCAAATGAGTACACATCATTTAATTCAGGTCTTGTAAAGAAGCCCTCTCCACCTACAGTCTTTTTAAACAAGGCACAAATAGGGAGCGGACGTTCCAGCAAACGTGATTGTCTAAATTTAACAGTCCACAGTAGTCTTGTAGTCCAGCACAATGAAACGCTTCTGCTGTCCAACTCTATGCCACATCTTCCAGATAATCTGCAACATCACTAAACTGAGAAATGGTATGGTCTTGTGTGATGTCTTCAAGCTAGAAAATAAATGAAATCACAAGTTCAGAAAGCATAGAAAAAAAAATAAGTGTTATTTCATAAAATCCTTCGCATCAGGTCCTTTCTTTGGGACTTCAGCTCATTTGGGAGGTGCGTAGATAAGATCTTGAAATAAAGGATACAGCATCCTTATGCTGGATGCTAAACCAAAATCTATTTTATTTGCAGATCTATTTTACATGGTTAGAAACAGAGTGAGTTGTGCTACTAAACCATTATTTTTTTGGTTAAATCAGTATAGTACCTAACTTGACAGGAATGTTAGGTGTAAGAATACAAAACATAACAAATAACACGACTAAGAAATAACTTAGGAACCTATAAAAACAGCACATTCTTTTATAGGCAGTTAAAAATGTAAAGAAGAACATATTGAAAAGAGTCATACTTTATCACTGGCATTCAAGTCTTCTGTTTCCACAGAAATGTCATCTATTTCTTCACCAATACTGATATCACTTTTCTCTGAGCGATGGCTAGTACTAAGAAGAAAGAGAATTAGAACTTCAAATGTCCAGGCACTACATTTACCTTCATAGCAGATTAAACAGGAAGGAGCCATGATAAATACTAACTTATGTGTCAGTCCTACAGTTTACAATATCGGTATCTAGATTAAAAGGATGAAGCTCTTAAATATTTATTACTGACTACTCATGATCCTTTTTATTTTTTTATTTTTTTTACTGGAATAATTGCCTAATTAAGTGCTAATTAAGTATTAAAACACTCCTAAGTGCATGGTTTAGGAAAAGAAAAACTTCAGTTAATGAGCAACTTAGAGAGTATCTTAAAAGTTAGCGGCAGGCTTTTAAAGAACTCATTAAGACAGACACAAAAGCTTTATTTTTCTCTCCCCCTTAAAAAGATTTCTTATTAACAAACTCAAGTTTAGCAGAGTTCAAAGGGTAAGTTCACAGGGTCCAGCAATAGTGACTGGTTGGAATAAGAATTTATGTATAACAATGGATTTTCTTATAACATATGAAATACTACACTACTGCAATATCATCTCTCTCTTACCTGTTGAAGTCATCAGCATACTCATCATCATCTCCATTTCCTAAACAATTTTTAAAAGGTATTAATAAAAATAACTATTTTTCAGGAAATGCAAATGAAGAAGTAAAACTTATCTAGTTACTTTAAAAAAAATAAGCATTCAAAACTTTTATTTTCTTAGGAACCTAGACAACAAAATAAATCATCTGATACTAGAGGACTATATGTGGAATAAGTCAAATATTTGCTGCATGCATAGAATACTGATCTGCATACAAAACTCAAAAGTTTTCACTTCCCTGCATTCCTTCTGATCCGATCTCGCCCCTAACTCAGTGGGTCTCACAGTGGTTTCCAACAAAACACCAGGAGATGAAGATCCTTGTTCAGTATCGTATATTTCATTTTCTCAGATTCCCCTAGGAGGCTGGGCCAGAACTCTGAGCTAAAAATGTCAAAGCTTAATCATGCTTGGCTGTCACTTACCTAATTCTAAAGATCCCAATTTTGCATTCACCAACCGCAGGTCTTTCAAAACAGAATTTCTATTTAAATCTGTAGGAAAACCAAACCAAACCATAACAGAAATTTGGCTTGCGACTACAGTTCCCACTTCAACAATCTATAGCAACCATTATTTTATAGTAATTTTATGTAATTGTACAATATATCATGGTAGTATTACATGCAACTTTCAGGTCTGAACTGTGCTAACATTCAAACACGTGAGCAACAACAATAGATGATGTCCCAGCATTCAAGAGCCTTTTGCAAATCTCCTTAAGTATCTTTACTATGATATTTACATTAATTCTATAAAAACGACTAAGCTGAAAGTGAGCAGTAGGAATTTATACTCTTGTAAACTGCTTTACACAAAAAATGAAGTAGCTAAGTATTTCATGCTCCAAACTACAAGATGTGCCGATGAGTGGCAATCTGGCAAAAAACCTCCATATGCTATCACTCAGAAATGAGCAAACAGATCAGAGTCACATACAGGCAACTTATAACATACTTATATCCAAATATTCAGAGCATTCATTATGTTATAATAAATACCTCCTACACTCATCAAAAACATGCAGAAACTTACCATCAGGCTCCTTTATTGAAGGTCCACCCATCAGAGAACTTAAGCCACTTTTCAGAGGTGGTGCTTCAGAAAGGGATGCTAGACCTCCTGCTTTATTGGAATCACTTTTCCTAAAAGAAATCAAAGAAATATTCCACAGAACTATAAAATGCATATAAGTGACTTTTTATTTTCTTGTTATTTATTCAGTTTTCATAAATTTAGGCCATGTGGGTGGTAAAAAGAACAAAGGAAAAAGACTACCCAGGCTGCAGTCTGAATAGCTAGCTAGCACAAGTGTCAAGCAAGACATTCACCAAGGCCACCTTCTCATCCATGCAAAGGCCTGTCTTCTTTCACCATCAGAACTCCACACCTCCTTTAACATCACCATTTTTAACAAAGGGTCTTTTATTATACACATGTAAACAAAGTCTAAAGAAGAAAGATTATCAGATACATTCAGACACCAGTCAGGATTTAAGTCAGCTTAGCTTAGTTTACAATTAAAAGATTACGTCTGCTGAAACTACTAATTCCCAAAAGCACTCAGCCCACAGAAGGGAAACTTCTCAATTATAGCAAAATAAATCTCACCACCACCAGTTAAAGCTCACTTGGCTACTACTCATTATGCTCATATATTTGAAATATCACGTTCAAATTGCAAAAACAAACAAACAAAAAACAATTGCAAATAAAGAATAAATAATCTACTATTAAAAGAGATCATGACTTTAATATTTGATAGTGCCCCACCTGTACATTATTCTGATTATATTTCTATTAACACTGAACAATATAATCTGAATCATCCATTATATCTAGGCCATCAAAATATCATGCAACTTAACACCTAACTTTTGAACAATGGTTAAGACATCTGCAAGAGAGAGCTTGGGCCAACTCTTAACCAACCCTTACTGACTGCTTGCTCCTCTCGTTCTGTAAAGAATCCTTCTTCCAGGGCCGAAAGAATTCATGCTTTTTGGGAACCAAGTAATGCTGGTGCCTCTCCTACCTACTCACTCTTTCAGATTCAGGTGCACCAAGACAATACACACAAATTTATTTCATCTGAAAAATCTATTCATTTTCCTTTTGCTTTAAAGGAGATGCCAAGACACTAAGAGCAACAGGCTCAAAAAGAACAGCTCTGTTACAGTTAGTCATTGACTCATTTACCACTACTTACATTTTCAATGAGCTTTATCACGGAACATTACTATAACATCTACATCACAGTAATGTTATGAGGTACAAATCCACTAGTCAGTGGACTGTGACTTCACTATAGATACAACCTGAAAACTACTTTTCCCATAGGGAGTTTCTCCACTAAGAAAATCCTCATTAGGTTTTCAATATTCCATCTTATCATTTAAACCTATTCCACGGCATCACAACCACGTGCTACAATGGTTCCATTTTGGTTAACAGCTGCTTGACACTCCTGAATAAGTAGAGTAAATGCACCGATAATTTCAATAATGAAAAGTGAACTCATATAGTAGGGCAATTGGGAACATATTTTCCCCACAGAAAAATCACCGCTCTTTGGGAAAACAAATGTTTGTTCTTTATATATATCCAACAAAAAGCAAATAACTTACAATTTTTTTCTAAGAGTCAATTACCTTATTAGAAAGAAACCTTGCTCATCTAGCATTACTGCTTTGTGCTGTATCAGAATCATACCATTCCAAGGGTAAGGCACCTACTGTACTACTCATACAAAAAAAGTTTATGCTGTTCTGCCCACTAGCCATACAGTCAGGATTAAAGTTAACATGAGGCAAACCACTGTTAAAATGATCACAAATGCTTCTGCAACCTCTTTTGGTAACTTCTATTAAGCTAGAACAATTCTCCAGAATCAAACACAGCAAAAGAACACCATGAAATGATGTTCCAGCTTTTCTCAATAGATAGTTAAACAAAGCTCCAAAATAACCACAACTCTGAGAAGAATACACAAAGATAAGGTGTACACTTCCGTAACAAAGCTACTGCACAATTCAATCACTGAAAAATACCATTTGAAGCAAGAACCAGTGATCAGATCTGGCCACACAAAAAACAACTTGTTGAAAACTGCACAGTTTTGTGGTGTGAAGAGGAAAACCTCAGTGATGAGGAAGCGTTCCTTATGCTTACAGTTAACAGTTACCAAATATTTTGTATTCCTTACAAAGTTGTACAAATATCTAAAGCACCATCCTTCTCATTTTTCAATTATTTTAATGTTGGTCACAACTGCAGCTCTGTCACAATGAGAAACACTGGTGCCTGTAACACACACGTTCATTCCACCAAAGAAATAAGTTGGGGACATTATAAAGCATAACTGATGCACCCTAGAGCGATACAGGTTTTTCTCTCTGGTACATTCAAGAGATCATAGATCAGCATTTCAGGAACAAAATAGTTCAGAACACTTGCATGTACAAAGTGGGTGCAGCACAAAAAAACCCTGCCTTTCCACACCACTTACCAGCCGTAAGTTCTTTCTGGTTTGGGTATAGGATCATCAAAAAAAGAATCTCCCTCTATATCATCTTCATCCACACCTGGATCACTTTTTTCTTTGGTATTTAAGTCTTTGTTTTGCAACTGAGGATCTAGTTTTGTTTCATTAGGCAGAAAATGAATGCTTCTTTTGCTTGCTTCCCCTGACGAGACGCTTGTATCACTCTGAGTAGCTTCAGTAACCTTTAAAGACAAAGAAAACACATCTCTCTGAAAGAAAAGGTAATTTTCCTTCAAGAAAGTCCATATAAACTGTTTTTATTTCTTAAAACACTGTAAGCAGTATTATACACTTATCATAATATTAACCAAACAGTGGAATGTTTTAAAGATCTTCAGATGTATTTAGTACTTCTCTGGGCTCATCAGAAATTACACAACAGAAAAAAGTTGTTTTTAATCACTTTAGAAAATGTTCCTTATTTTTACTGTTTGTTAAAGAAGTTTGTTCTATCCCTTGCACAGTTTTATATCCAGATGAACACTATTAAAAGAGCATTCCTTTCTGAATGATGATCATCATCAAATGAAGAAATTTACATACATGCTACTTAAGTTCTAGCTTTGAATATATTTTTAAAGCACGTCATGATTTTTTTTATTAGTGTTATTTTGCAACTCCTCTCTAAACAACTTCTTTTGAATTAATCACCTTCAAAATAGATCAATTTAAACTCATGTAAATGACACCATCTTAAAAAAAAAAAATAGTAATTTTAATGTTGCTTCAAAAATATTTCTGATTTCATGAAAAAAAAGCTTGCCCTACGTTGTAATTTCACTAAGAGACTATAAATGTGAACTGCATAGTTGAAATGGCTTGGAACATAACCAGCCACAGAGGTTCATGTACTGGTTCTCAGTTTTCAGTGACAGACCTGCTTACTTGGCAGCTTCTCTAAACCAAGCTGAAAACTACACCAAATGGCATGTCTCTGTGAAGCAACACTAGGGTCCAAGTGGCAAGCGTAATGTGACTACAGATAATTAGCATTCAGAGAGGAAATAGTGTAAAGACAAAAATGATACAAACAAGGTACCTAAAAATAGGTAACTTTCAGTCTTCGTATCACCTTCATGGTTCAGTCTTATAAATACTCATGCTTTTAAGGACTGTTCTATAAATAGTACAATCAGGCAATACAGACCAACTCTTGTCTTTACAAAACCTGTGGCCCTGTGATCAACATTTAAATTTATGTAGACATTAACTTGGCGCAACCAAATGGGTTTTGGTTTTCATTTTTAAACATTAACATCTCATTGCATAGCAGGAGTACTACAATTTATTTTCCCCCACAATAAAATGAAAGCAATGAGAAGATCTATTTACTTTACAAACTCTACACACCAACAACAGCAACAATTTCAAAGCAAAACCAATAGCATTGTTTATCCCAGATAAGCAACATATAGGTTGCACTGACCAAAGGTGGTTTTGTGGGACATTTTTGTTTTGATTTAGTTTAAAAGTCAGCCATTACCTTTCACTTGAAAGGCTAAAGTAAGGCTTTTCAAACCACAGGCCATGAAATTTCAAAGAAGTCATTTTACCTCAGTCACTGAACCACATTCAACTGCTGGCAGCAACTCAGTTCTTACAGGGCAAGAAGAATACCTGTAAGTGGCAGTTCCAACAATTTTCTGATCCCTTTTCCTCAATGCACAGGGCTAATGAAAATTAAAATCTTAGTGATATCCTGACCAGAGTAAAAGGGACGTTATGGTCATTTTCCTTTTCTGGGTCCTGAGGGAATGAGCTGCTGCTATCTTGTATGAGACACTGGAAGGTGTTACTGTTTGCTTGAGTTCATCTATCCAAAAGCACTGCTTAAGTGAAATAACTACTTTCAAATTGTAGTGACAGCCTAGGCGTGACTAACAGTTCAATACATAACGTGTGCACCTCGAGTTACAAGCCTAACACTGTTAATAAGGTAAGTCAGTGGATTCACACTTGCACTTAAATACCCTCTTGTTGCTGCCAAAAGTTGTGGTCTTGATCTCTCCTTGTATGATCTCTATTGATATCTATTGGTTACTGAGTCACAGAGCCAATTCAGTTCACATTTAAGTTATGAGCAGAAGTTCTCAGGAAAACTCTTTTTAAATCATCTTTATTTTCTAATGGAAAAAAAAAAAAAACCCTTAGGATTTTATACTTTCTGCTCGTCTCCTTCCACCCACACCTACCTAATGTGTGTGAGATTGGTTAGCTGCAACCACTGCTAAATAGGTACAAGTTAACAACTGCAGTGCAAAAATCTCTGTCAAGGACAAACAAATGAATAAAACTCATTCTATACATCAGGTCAGATCAACCTCAAGACATGTGCATGCATGCATACATGCACAAATTAAGAAGTTTAAACTTGAAGGCTAAAGGTGGTATGTGCAAGGCAGTGTGGAATATCATGACTTGTAACATCATCTTCAATAGTACCTCTTGGCTAATCTAGTATTAACCTAAGACAGAAGTAGGAGTTCAGCAATACTGCTGCTTCACACCTAACATTGATATTTAAATCAACATTTGGATTTTTTTTTCCCCTAAGTTTGTACCAAGCAAGAATGAGCATCTTCCAAAGTAAAAATGAAACGATTAGAACTACACTGAAAGGTCACTTATAGTATCTTAAACAGCTCATATTTCTATCAGCAAACAGCAACTAAAGTTAGTCTTGAAATGAAGTTTTCTTTTCTAAATATAGTATAGTTCTCAGGTTTGGCATGGCATGCAACTGAAGAACTGGAATAAAACGAAGTAGATCCAAATTGTTGGTTTTCCTTCTTTTTATCTTAACCACTCCCCTCTTCCAAACGGATCAAGTAATAACAACACCCATGCAGTGTTAAACTTCTCAGCTTTCACTGGTGAGTTAGAAAGCTTCTAAGTTGCTTCCAGTTATCCTGAGGGAAAAAAAAGCTTCAGATGTGTAACATGCTCAAATTACATCAATAATTTGAATCAACTTGAATACTTGAATCATTTTTTGTTGTTGTTGGACAGTAGGTTTATAAGTGATTGTGCCCCTGACCCTGCCATACGCTTCTATAACTTCATGACCTACTGACTTATTCCAGTCAAGTGTAATGAAAGATAAGGGTCTGCAAGATGTTCATACAAATTCTGTGTTAACAGGAAGAGACAGAAAAGAAAGCAACGGGCCCCAAGGAAAAGACAGCTGTACCCTTATCAATTCCAAGTAGCAATCAGCCAACTGACCAAGAAGCAGACAAGTAGCCCCAAAGCATTTCATAGACATTCTGTGTATGCACTGTTACATACCCAGTCACACAACTTACCACAGAACAGCCATGTGTTCTCAGAACATGAAAAGGACAGTGAAGTACTAATGAACAGAGCCTACTCTGTAAGAAGCCTGGCCACCTCTTTTTGCTGCTCAGAAACAGTTTGACAGCATACAGTGTAGGGCCACAAAAATGATCCAAGGGATGGAACGTCTCCCCTACAGGCTGAGAGAGCTGGGGCTGTTCAGCCTGGAGAAGAGAAGGCTTTGGAGAGAACAGATAGCAGTCTAAAGGTGGGAAGAGGGCTCTAAGTAAGAAAGATACAGACTTTTTAGCAAGGTCTGCTGTGACAGGACAAGGGGAAATGGTTTCAAACTGAAAGAAGGGAGATTTAGATTGGATATAAGGAAGAAGTCATTTTACAGTAAGGGTGGTGAGGCACTGGAAAAGTTCGCCCAGAGAGGTGGTAGAGGTCCCATTCCTGGAGACACTCAAGGTCAGGCTGGACCAGGCTCTGAGCAACCTGATCTAGCTCTAATGTCCCTGTTTGTTGCAGGGGAGCTAGACTATAAGACCTTTAAGGGTCTCTTGCAACTCAAAAGGTTCTATACTCTTTCTTCCTATAAAGGAAGGCATAAAACACAGGGTAGCATATTCTCTGAGTAGGCATTTTACCTGCTCAGACTTTTAATCCAAACACTTCTTCCACTTACAAAATCCTTTATAACCTGGTATCTGAACATAGAGATAAAATAGTAATAATATAGACAAATGAAAGAAAACTGTTGATTACTTAAGTAAATGCCATTGTACCATAGGAGGTCACTCTTCCTTCTCCTGTATACTTTTTCATGACATACAAACCATCTTACCTTACTCGGTATGGAGTGTGTACTTGATCTTCCATCAGACGATTTTGACACAGAACATACGCCATCACTCAGAACTGGAGCAACCTAAAATGTTCCACACAAATACTTATTAGAAATACACTGAATCATGTCATAATACCACCCAACAGAAACAAGACTGCTGTTCCTGCTCATAGTGTATGCAAGCTGTGACACTATGCAGCTGTATTAAGATGACTCTGACAACCACTTCTGAATTGGTAGACAGACCAATTGCATCTTGGGTGCAGAGGATTTTCTTTTAAACAACAATCACAACAGACACAGACAAATGTTACTGGTTGGATTTCATTAATTTAATTAACAACTACAATCTAATCCATTAAAATAGCATTCTCATTGCCTTTAGATATTTCAAAACTTTCATACATTTAGCTTTTTAAAATATGTTTTAAGAACAGCTATAAAAGTTTAACAAAGCCAGTTCTAATCTTACTAAGACCTGAAAAATCTAGAAGTACAAAGATACAACAGATAACTGTTAAAGACATTAACTAATCACACTAGAAATTAGAAAAAATTGGTACAGTGCATCATTTTTCTGGGTTCACCCTATGCTAGTACACTCTGGCAGAACTGAAGTTAAAGGGCAGCAAGAAAAGTAACTTAGTCATTATCTTTCAGCATTATTTTTTGAGAAAGTATGTTGAAAGCTTTTCCTAATTTTATAGTGAAGGCTTGAAACAATTTAATGTTACACTAGTTAAGTGTTTTTCAGTTCATTTCTCAACACTGAAATAAAGGATTATGAAGAAAGAAATTAAATTAACTGTACTTACTTCTCCATTGCCTGATACCTTTTTCTGCTGACATTTTCTAACAACGTCCAACAACAGGGGACCACCCACTGTACCTTCTCCTTCTGTAATTCCCAAATCTCGAGCTAAGTTTTCTCGATCATCCAAGCCATTTAGCTGCAAGGGAAAAAAAAATAAAAAATCAGTAAACGAAATCACAACACAGAAATAACTGTCAGGAAACAGTATACATTTTGTAAAAAATCCTGAAGCTTGTTGGTCTTGTTTAATAGAGCAATAACCTGACAAACCAGTGATTATTAAAGACTTCCTGTTGCATGTAGAATGAAGTCATAACCATTATGAAATCAATTACTTATCTACATATGAATTTAATCACCGATCACTCAAAGGTATTTTAAACACAAGAACGCTAGTCAAGCACAACAAAACATGAAGGATAAAAAAAAAATACACTGCTCAGAGAGGGACTAAAACAGGAAAACGGTAAAATGTTTCAGCATAGCAGTCTTGGTCAACTTCTTAAGCTTCAGCCAAGTCCCACACATGAACTACAGTAGACAAAGAGGCTTTTACTGGAAAAAGGTAGTGTTTCAAAGAGCAAGAGATGCCATTGTGCTGCAAATAAAACACTCCTCCCAAGAACAATTGGCAGCTTAGGAGAACTCATGACTGCTTCTGTTCAGTAGTATAAATCTGAATCTTGGTACAGATGTCTCCTAGCACAATAAATGCAGACAAGGATATTTGATAAAGAAAAACAGTATATGTGATTTAGCATGATTAAGCCCCTAAAAAGAAACATGGACTTCTGAGAAACAGCAGAATATTGTTTGTACAGCCCCAGTTTTGAGTTTTCTAACCTATGCTCAAAGTATTCCTCTGGTCATTTTTGCCAAAACAGTAAAATCAATATCTAATACAAGTGAAGAAAAATAAAGTCACTATTCAAATAAGAATAAATTATGGTTTTTTTTTGTTTGTTTTTTGTTTTAATAACAAATCAACTATACAAAGAGATATTAAGAATAAAAATTATGAAATGTAAAGAGAAATTCATCAGTTAAATGGAATGGTTTCAACCCCAAAATTTATTATGAAAATGTTTACTCCTTTGTTTCTCTGAAATTCCTCCCAGACCAGACATCTACACGATTTTAATTTTCACACACGAACATTAAGTTAACAATGTATCATGGTAAGACTGTAGAAGCATTTTCTCATATATATTCTCCCATGGTTTTGCAAGAATTATTAATTAGTTAATTTAAATTTAACACATAAAACATGGACTTTTGAAAGGGAATAATCATTTGTATAGGCACGTTTTCCTGAGAAAGTTGTCTTTATGGCAGCATATACCTTTTACATGCTAAATACTTTTAAAAAATTCAAATAAACGTAAGCAACTGGCTTAAATAAATTTACTATAGCTTCTGTATTCATTGGCACACACTCCAAAGGATCAGCACAACACATAAGCAAAAACAGTATATCTTACTGTGCTTGATTCAGGCTGAAAAACAGCCAACGTAAAATCAAGGTTGAAAAACCGTAGAAATTCTGCAACAAGACCTGCCACCAAACGACCTAGAACGTAAGTATAAAATCAAAAAAGTTTAAAAAAGTAGAAATACATCAGACAAACAAGTGTTACTTCAAAGTTATAATACATACATGACTTTAAGATGAACAACTACACTGAATAAACTGAACTTCTACAGATATCATTTAGACATTCAAACTACCATCCCACAGCTGACGAGCTCCAAGTTCACATCATATCCAATTCCATAATTTCTAACACAGCCATTTTATCTAAATTATTTAAAGCAATAAGGGAGGGGAAAAAAAACCAAACAAGGAATGTCTTCCAAAACTCACGTCAAAGATTGGGTTTCTGTTTGTTTTCACTTTGCTTTCACCTGTTCTGTTGCTTTACAAACAAGACTTTGACATTTTTCTCATCTGCGTTCACTGCAGCACCTCTACAAATAGGTTTTCACTGATAATTTACTGAGTTAGCGTAATCAAAACTCATCATGAAATATTAACTTAAATGTACTAGCTACCTCAGTTAAAAATAAAACATCAGCAACACTAACTTTAAAAAATTCTAGATTGTACTCTACTCCGAAGCCAGCAATAACAAAGACATTTATTTGACAGGAATAAAAGTATACTTTATGTTATGAAAGATTCAATCCTTTATTCACTGTTGTTTTTCTTTTTAATTTCGTAAGATGTGGTAATCAGAACTTACCATCTTTTGTACTCAAAAAATTTTTCAAGCTTTCATTTACCAGAGGTGCTTTGTTCTGTCAAAAAAGCAAAAAATAAATGTTAATTAACAACATCCTTGTGCTATTAAGAAGTTAAAAAAATAGTAAAAACCACAGCAAATTGGTGTTGTGGTGTTTGCTTTTCCATATAGCGTGTGTTACATGTAATTCACTTCTCCAGACTCCACTTTTGTATAGATTCTACTGTATTTTTACAGTATTTTACTGTAGATTTTACCTGTAAGTAAAAGCTGTAAAGCCATTTTCTCAGTATTTCTATTGTAAAAGCTAAAGATGTATAAGAACTACATTGATATTAAAAATAGCATACTGATTTTTAGTTATTTGATAATTAAAAAGATAAGTTAATTGATTAACTTCCCAAGTTGCTCCTTTAATGTAATGTCAAGTTTACAGAAGTTTGATCACACTTAAAAAATATTAGTTCAGAAATCATCTAGACAAAGGATGCTGATTAGCAGTTCAGAAATCAGTGCTTTTTATTATTATTAATTAAAGGACCTTTCAAGATATTATAAAAATGTTCTTTTGCGTTGATAGATTTGTCTTCAACTGTAACTTTTAAGCAGAAAGAAATCAATTTGCTGTGTTTAGATAAGGCAAAATTGTTTAGGAATTTTTCAAGTGAAATCCTAAATGCCATTCTTGATATATGAAAACACCCTGGATAGGAACCCAACTAAATTTAAGGAAAGGATCTGATAGAGGTACCATGTACAACCAGTGATACTTAACATACACAAGAAAGCCCTCACCAATATTTAAAACAACCAAACAAAACCAACTTTCCTAATATTTAGCAATTTGGAATAGAGATAAGCATGAATATACTTTCAGTGTCTCTGGAGTGCAAAATGAAAATGCCATGATAATTTTAAACCTCTTGAAAAGGAATGAGCTGAGATGAATTATAGCAAGTCTCTCCCTTCAGCCCTACTGCTCTACAGATAGTCTGGGAGGGGTTTTGGGGGGTACTCCACATTATGTTGAAACTTGCCATGAGAAATAGCACTATATCACTCTTTCCTTATTTCTTCTTCAGTAATCTTAAGTTACGTTTCTGGCATATGGAGTCTCATACCATAGAATAATTACTCATACTTCCCATCCTTACTAATGTCACAATAACATCTATTGCAGTTGTGCATTCTTCCAGAAAGAGCACAACCAACTAACCAGCAGAGGAAAGGGGCAGCTTTCCATTCTTCATTCTCAGAATGGAGACCCTGCACATACAGCACCTGCACCCTCTCCTCTCTAGGTCTAGAGAATGAATGGACACAGGGAAAAAAGCAATGCTGACAGCAAAAAGGGCCACAAAGCTAGCATGTGCATACCATGGTCGTACTGTTATTTAATGATGTTAGCATCACACACCCTAAATATCACATTGTCACGATACCAGTACCTACGACATCTCTTAGTTCAGAACTCTTCCCTAAACATAAAGGAATTATTTGGCAGTAAGCATCTAGCACCCTTACGAGAGGATCTGCATACTTAGTAAGTTGCACCAAAACAACTTTGTGACAGACTTCTCAAAACAGACCACTATGAGATCTTACATCTCAAAAGACTTGTTCTGATTGGATAAAATCTTCAGCAGTCATCGTACATCTTTTTAATTAGTATTTGGCAGAAAAGTTATTTAGTTACTCTAACCAAATGGAGCAGAGCAACACAGAAGCAACAGTGACAGATAGTTTCAGTAAGGTTACAATGTTGCAGTGAAGGTTATGTGATGTTTCTAATTTCTAAATATTAGGAAAAAGACTTTTTTTTTTAATGCTCTTCTGCAGTGTTAATAATTTTCTTGTTACACTTCACAAACATAAAGCATTCAAGTTATTATTTCCAGTTATACATGAACTGTCAGTAAGTCAAAACTGAAACACTTAAAATTTTCTTACCTCTACTTTCTCCTGCTCTTCTAATGCCAAAAAAACAGCTGCTCGCAACTCTGCCTGCCAAATAAAAAACAAAAGAAATGGCATTTCTACAAGCACTGTTTTACCAATGTAAATAGAACGCTAAGAGTCAGAAAGTATCTCAATATCTACTTGTTTCTCCTCAAGCAACTTGGCATCGATTGTAAACTACATCAACGCAATTAAGACATTAAGGATTACAAGCAATGTAACTTGAGGGTGAGAAAGCTTTCAGGGAAGCAATGGGGCAGAAGGGATTTGATACAAGACTTCCCCAATCCTTCATCCTCAAATAGATTCTAAAATAGATTTCCTCCTATTAGTTTTCCTTAGGAGTCATAAATCCAACTTTTTGGGGAAGCTTTGAAACATTTACCCTTAATTTACAATTCTTTCAGGAAACACAGACAAGCAGCTAAGGATTATACTTTCTTCAAAGTTTAAGTTATACAAATTCCTACGACTCCTTGTCAGATCACACAGAGCAACAGAACTTCTCAAGGAAAAGAAAGCATGTCTCCAGTCATTTGAACATACTAAATGAACAACATGCTTACATTTGACAAAGCAGCTTTCTGCTGTAACTAACTCTTAATCAGACATTTTGAAGTGGTCAGTAGATAAACTGTGTCTAGTAACCAGACAACTACAAAAGACACTGCTACTCTGCATGCCATTTTCCTCAAGAGCACAGAAGAAAAAGTTGTTCAAAGACCAATTTGTATATATAACCAAAATTACAATTTTTAGCAGCTGGATTTCCTCACGTATATTAGCAAGGTAAAAAAAAAAAAATTAAATTAAAAAAAGAAATCACGTTAAAAGCAACACTTTGGATACCTTTCTAAAAGAAAAAAAGTCATGCAAAAACATTTAAAAAGAGTACTCACAAGAAAAAGAGTAGGATGTCTACCAGGTGGATGCATCACTTACTTTGACAGCTATCCAATTTTTCCCAGGTGCTGGTGTACAGCATTCAATCAGCAAACCTCCTTACAGCATTTATTTAAATACTATTCTTACAAAATCAATTTACATTTAACTTCCTGGCAACAGCTAACGAGTTTAATTTTGTTTAATTTTAAACCACTATGAAAAAAACTCAAATGCTCCTAAGGCTGACTTCCTCTTCCACTGTGTAAAGACAGCGTCATTCTTTCCCAGGCATTGTTAGTATGTTGCCTTACTATATTTCCATTGTTGCCCAAGAAACATTTTATTCAGGGTCGCAGTAAAGCAGAACAAAGCTGAACTTCCTCACCCTTACTCTTTCGAAGCCTTCAATAAAACAGAGTTATGCTGTAAACTGTACCAGGATTATGATCTGTAACATAAGTCAGATCTTGACAAGTACAGTGAGTGTGCAAATCTATCACCCTAGATTCCACTAAAGCCATAGGCTTCTTTTCCATCCTGTGTACACTAAGTTTTAGTAGGCACCTCTACAGAGTTTTAGTAGACAAGAGCTCATATCAATGACAAAGCAGTTAAATTTCACTGAACTTTGCTGAAGTGAGTAAAGCTGATACGGCACATAACAATTGCTACCTGTAAGCCATTGGGAAATACACAGGTCAGTGTTTCAAAATCAAAGTTAATGTCCCCTTTTCCTACCAGGCACTTACAACTCGACATACATTGACTCTTACTGATTGCTGTTGCAATGTAAAAGCAGTGGCCCAGGAAAATGTCCTTCCCGTACTGGACCGTACTACTCTTCAGAGCCTACCTAAGTTTATCCTGTTCTAAACAATGAATCTTTCACATGTATCCCAAGGACTGTACAGGAAAACATCTCCTAAGGTGGAGTTCCCAGAAATAAGACAGTTCTTAGTATCTCATGAGCTCTCCAAATACACAAACACATCTTTAGGTGGCTTGTTCAAAATATTCATCTGATTTAGGAGCACTCTCTGAACAATAAGACAGCAAACACCTATCTCAACAATTAATCTGAACTAGTGCACTCATAAAAGCCACCCACAGCAGCTTACACACAAACACTGGATGGAAAGGCTGCAGTACATTGACCAGGTCTGAGAGATACCACAGGTCTCCCTTGCATCCCAGACTGCCAACATTCATTTGATGCTTTTAGATATCTCCCACTCGTGGATTCCAACATGTAGGTATGTAGCACGTGAGTATTACTTTACTATATGAAATAGAATACATTTGTCCAGCACTTAAACAAGAGAGCTTATTACACTAGGACTAGTAGAAATTTTCTATTTATTTCTATGCTTCAAAAGCACGTAAGGATAGAGCAACCAAGGTGACTTGCTTATAAGAGACAGTAAGCTCAAACTGCGAATATAGCCTATTCTTTGCACAGTGCTCTCTCCCTTGCATAGTTACACAATCCACTTGCACACACTCTGATGTTCCAACACCCTCTGAAAGTATCCCTACAATTGTTTTTTTTCCCCATCAAATTTTGGGCATGCCTTCAACTCCAGTGGTCAGTTTTTAGATGAGCAACTAACAGCTTCACGACACTGACCTCAAACTGGGGAACAGCAATCAAAAAGGTGACAACTGTAACTTGATAAAATGCATTATCTGTGGTAGGGTGAATAACCCAAAAGAATAGTAGCCACAGAAAATAATGAGGAAGATGGTATATTTTGCTTGGCTTATCTGGATGGTAAACAGACAACCAGTAAATAAAGAAAGGCTCGCCTTTTGCAGATGGTCAAGGCTCACCAGTAACTCCACAGGGGAGGGATCTCCAACAAGAGATCCTTCCCCAGTGGTGTTCAGCCCTTAAATGGGGTCTGGGAGAGGTGGAGCCAGACTCCACCCCTTCTGATCACACAGGTGCACCGCCTTCACCTGTGCTCCTGTGGCTGACTCAGTGCTCACCTCAGGTGATCAATCAGTGGTTCAGGCCGTGATTCAACAGTTTCCATACATGTGTACATATAAATAAGGGCACAGTAGAGCAGAGAGATGAGTGGCACTATTTGTGAGAGTCTTCCTAGTCATTCTGCTTTTGATCAACAACTTGATGAGGCCTTGCCAAGGGATAGGCAAGTTCTGCTTCTATCAAGGGAGATGCTGACTTCAGAGATCTGCACAGAGACAGATGAAGATACAAAACTCTCCTGCAAAAATGCAATCAAAATACTTAATAATGCACTCACAAGAACATGATGCATTTCCTATATATTTCAGGCTAAGGCTGTGAATAGATTAAAGCATGAAATTTGGTACAGTAAAAGAACGCACTGCAATTGAGAATTCCATTTATAAGTCTTTCAGACAAAACAGTGATTTATCTGTGACAACTCTTCCACTACTGTGAAATAACTCTAAATATGTTCAAGTATACTGTATCTCTTGTAAAACACAAAGTTTAGCAACAATGCCTAACACTGTTGCTTCCTAACTCACCTGACTCTGTAGAGGAAGCATAGCATCGAACTGTCTAACCACTAGTGATTACCCCAGGCTTAAGAGCTATACACACCATGCTAAGAGCCTGCATCAGTCTGCATCCAAAACTGGTGCCAAACTGGAGACTGCAGTTCTTTACCTCCGTCCTATCACTCCCCATCTGTAAAGCTACCATCTCTAAGAAGAGCCGGTAATTTTCAGGCTCATTCTCCGTCCATTTAAGCAGATAACACCTCACCATAGCAACTCTCATTGGCTAAGTCATTAGACTTGCTAGAAATGCTAGCAATGAAGAATGCTGGAAAAAGAAAGATGGAGAACCCACACCATAGAGGAAGCAATAAATACTTAAAAGCCATAAATTTTAAACGCTTGCAGCTACATTTATCACGTGCTGACTGCATATGTCACAAGCGGATCTTCATTCATATTCCGGAAGGTAGGACACATCCACAACATTAGGAGCACGATACCAACATTTAAAGATTGAACTTCATTTCACCTTACGTTATTATAAATGATCATCTTCCAGTTAATTTAAAAATAAGAAAGAGACATTGGGTAAGAAAAATTAATGTTTCCCCTTGATTTGAGCAAACGAGTTGATTTTCTAATATGAATTGCTTGAAAAGGACAAAACAAGGTGATTACACTGCAGTGAGCAGCAAATTGATTGTGACAGTCAGCAACACAAAAATATTTTAGAGCTTTATGTGCCAAAACAAATGGAAGATGGGAACACAAATATGACTGTTTCATCAACCTACACATGAGAAGTTATCACATAATTTTTTTAAAAAATAGTATTTTTACCTTATCTCACAACACATTATCAGCCAGTGCCACAGCCATGCAGGGTTTGAATCAAATTAGCAAGAACAGCGTCAGCTGGCCAGAGCACTACTGGTCATGTGACATTTGTAATGCTTTTATTCCTCAGATTCATAGAAACAGCAAGTTCCAAGGATGGTGTAAAATTTCAGGCAGCATAAACTTTTTTTTTTTTTTTTTTACAGAAGGAAAGAGATTAAAAGATACAAATCAAACAAAATAACAAAGCAACGCAATGGAAGTACAGTGGTTCTTCTTCCTTGCATTACAACCCAACAAAAGATGTCCCTACTCACAGCTGGAGTGTTGGTCTAGACAATCTTTAAAGGTCCCTTCCAACCCAAACCATTTTATGGTTTTATAGCAGCTTCTCTATGAGAACGACCACATCTTCTTCAAGACAGACGACCATCTGTATTTGTACAGCATGTCTCACATGTATAGCATCAGTTATTATCTTTACTAAAGCACAAATATTCAGAATTCATTGTTTACAGAACTCACTAGGAAGCAGTTATATTCATCATTTTCATTCCAATCCTCAGTAACTCCCATATATATATAACAAATATACACAGATACTGCAGCTTAGAGAAGGGACAGTGAATTTTCAACTCTAAGTGGCAAATACATTTGCCTATTTCCCAGTTTCCACAATATGACTTCATTAAATACCCCAGTGCCCAAAGCTTATGACAAACTGACAAGTCTTGAACATATTTTTCAGTTGTCATACAAGTAACTAACTTTCTCTCACAGCCAAATAATTTACATCTTTATTACCATACCCAAAGTTAACTGAAAATTAGAAATTTGTCAACCGTAATCCACTATGAAATTATATAGCATGAGAAAATAAAGATTAAGCTTCTTGCTAAAAACTACTCAATCACTACTAGCTCCCAAAGGTATTCTCTGACAGCATGATACATTTTATCCATTGAAATAGTTCAGTTAGTACCCTAATCCTTCCAGGGTCATCTTTACCTGTAGTATGTTCCTCACACTAATTCAGCTACATTTTGGTAATGTAATTATAACGTATCTACTCCAGTAATTCTCAAACATAGCTATCTACAGTAAGCCTTCTAACCTCACCCATCTTGAAGAATGGGTGGCACTCATTTTCAAATATAAAATAAACAATTGTTTGACAACATGTAGATGTTTTCTCAGTCCTACAACGTAATAAAAAATACTGACAGATAGACAGTAGATAAAGTAACACTACAGAACACAACTATGCTTAATTTTGTTTAACAAAAAGACAATGGTTTTGATTTTTACACTTTTATTGTAGTTATTTATTCCATAGTATAACCTAAACCAAAAGCTAACCACTTAAGGACATTCATTCATCACAAATTCTGAAGGCTGTCTGTCACATACAACAACTTCTGTAAGTCATTAACATTATCAATCAACTCATAGCTAACAACCCAGTACACCAATTAAGGTTTACAACCAAGAAAAACAAAATAATTGCGTACTAGACTGTACAGCACTAATCATAAGTACACCTTTTAAAAACAGTAACTTCCAGTATCTAAAAGTTCCTATCTCTGTAAGTTGTTTGCTAGTTTAAGAATAACATACACCATGTTAGATACTGCACACTTACAGCATTATACAATAATGAAGAGTACAATCAAAAAAATTGGCAAAAACCCTCAAAACTGTTAACAGTAGTTCAAAAGCTTGCATACTGCACAAGGTAGGAGTTAGGTCACAGCAAGCAAGTGAGCTTTAGTGTCCTAACATGCTTATGCTTTTTTTTTTTCCTCTTTTAGTTATTATGATTTTACTATCCCTATACTTCTATTGATTGAAACTACGAAAGAAGATAGCAGGTGGGCCAGAAGGCCAACTTTGACACCTAGCTAGAAGTAAGCTCCCCTGCTCAAAACAAAGTTGTATGAGCTTGAACCCTTCATCTCCTGATGGAATTTAAATAAGGATTATGCATTTGAAATACAAAAACATTTCACAGTGAGAGTGACAGAGCAATGGCACAGGCTGCCCAGAGAGGTGGTGAAGTCTCCTTCTCTGGAGACATTAAAGACCACTGGATGCCTACCTGTGCAACCTGGGCTAGGGAGCTGCTTTGGCAGGGGGTTGGACTTGATGATTTCTAGAGATCCCTTCCAACCCCTACAGTTCTGTGATTCTGTGAGAAATACATTTGTAATAATGGTGTTTTGTTGAAAAGTATCAATGGTAGCCAAATACTCACCAGCTTCTGTGTACACACGCAAAGATTCCATCAACTATTTCAGCTGTTCATATATTCCTGGAATTCCAATAATTACCACCCACTTGCTGAAATGCTCTAAGTATTATTCTGAGGACAAATTCCACCATCCTTGATTTGTAATCCAGGCTTCTTCTGTCCTCCAGCTTACAGGGAGGCTCAGAAGTTCTCATGCTTTGATATGTGAACGGTTCTTTGTACTGTATGTACTCAACAGTTGTTAATGGAAGCTTTGAGCGTGAATCCACAGGACCCACTTTCATACTCCTGCTGATACAAGTCCAGGCTAAAGGACAGGAAACTGATTACACTCCATTACAACACTCAACGTTTTCTAACACGACATTAGCAGGCAGACAGCACCCCCAAACCCTTCTCAGCCAACCTCTAGACACAGCTGCACCACGCCACGCAGCAATGTTTAAACAGCGAGCCTCGAAGACTCTGGCTTGGATCACAGAATCGGTCAGGTTGGAAAAGACCTCAAAGACCATCGAGTCCAACCGCGACCTAACCATACTACCCTAACAACCCTCAGCAGAAAAGCAGCGCGGGGGCCCCGGCTCCGCCTCCCTGTCGAGCAGCCCGCGGGCCGGACCCACAGCGAAGGAGCACCAGCTCCACAGCGAGAAGCGGGCGCTAGACACGACTCCTCGGCCACAGCTCCGGCCCGAGCGGACGGGGGGCAGCGCCGGCAAGGCGGGCGCCGCCGCCAGGCCGTGACAGCCGGCGCGGGCCTGGGCCGGCTGGAGGGGACGCAGCCAGCCGACCACGCTGTAACGGCGGCGGCCGCCGGGACCAGCAGCCCTCCCTACGCGCGCCGAGGAAAGGCCTCCCGCTCGCACCTTGATTTTATTGAGCACCCCGCTGCTCTCCAGAGTCTGCACCAGCAGGTCCCGCAGCTCCGTGTCCTCCTCCGCCGCCGCCATCTTGTTTCTCCCTGACAACCGCCCAAACGGCGCTAGCGGCTGGACCGGCCCGGCAGATTCGCCACTGGGAGCGGGAAGTTCAAAACGGCCCTTCAGCCAAGGGCGGGCCGTGAAGGAAAGCGAACCGCCTCTCCCGCTGCAGCTGCCGCCCGGCCGTGCCCTCAGCTCCCTCACGCCCGTTCTCAGGAGCTGACCCTGCTGTGGCAGCGGGGAAAACGCAGCTGCGGGGGCCAGGGCTTCGGCACCCACAGGGTGCGCGGAGCGAAAGTGCTGTAAGCCGTCTGGAGCGCTCATTGAATAATAATTTGATAAACTAATTTAATTATCGGTGTTATTAGGGGATGAGGGTGGCTGGGGAGGCTCCAGCACCACGTAAAGATCTCTGTGAGATGGGGAGCTTAATATGTAGCAGCGCGAGTTGATTTTGGAGTTGATCTGTTTATTCCAGGCCGAACTCCTTAATAATTTTCTTTAAAACAGCTCCAAAATCTCATTAAGAACTTCGGAAGCTGCGACTGCCCAGGCGATGGAAGCATGCCCCGCGGGTCAAGGGAGATGCTGTGGGAAGCCAATCCAATGGCGACGGACGTGCAGCAGGTGGCACTAATTCTGCAGCCATCCCCTAAAAAATACTTAGTTCAAGTAAATCCACAGCACCGCGTTTTGATTTTTTAAGCAGACAGTTGTAGCTCACTTCCATCTTCTCAAAAACCCCATCAGAAACAAGAATAACTACAGAAACATGGTACCAGCTATCATATCTACCATTTCGCTCCTCTCTTAGAACTCCAGACCTAATAGAAAGGTGCTAAAAGGTGCTCAGGATCATTCAGTTTGTGAGAAATATTACAAAAAGACAAAAGTGAAAGTCTTCATCTGACTGTATCACGTGCTGTGTGACAGCACAAAATAAATCTAACTGGAGAAAGGAGCGCTCTGAAAGTAATGCCTCCTATTTCATTGTTGGCCCATGACATCAGAGGTGGATGAGTGGAGGCTGAACATTCACACCAACGTTCCATAGCACCTTGTTGCCATACAGCAGATGGCAGCAGAGTGGCAATCTGACAAAACGGTGTCAGGCATGGAAGTGCATATGGAGCAAAGCTGAGAACTGAATTCCTCCATGCAGAAAAAAATGGCACCCATTGACATTTGTTGATGCTTGCCAAACATTTATTTATGGAGTCCAAACAGAGGATGTGAGCACGGTGAGGCAATTAGTGGTGCATTTCAGCAGTGGTAACAGCAACATGAGAGGCATGCTGCATTCCAGAGGGCTTTGCACAGCTGTCACACCACAAAATGAAAAGCATCTTGATCAGCTCATCCATGCAAATCGGCTAATGGTGGTAAGTACATTGAAAAAAACAACAACAGTGTTTTGTGACTGAGAATTTGCTTCATAAAATAGTGCTATCGGATTATTTGTATCTGTTGTAGTTTCCGTAGGAATAAATAGGAGGCATTACTTTTGGAGTGGCCTGTGTAAGCTATTTCTTATTCTGAATTACTGAGCTTTTCTGGTTGCGTTACTGACTGCCGTTGTGAAATACAAGATTTAAAAATATAGTTTTAACATAAAATGGGAAAGATTTGAGAACTTCTTAAAATCACAACACTTTTTTTATTGGTTCTCATTTCCTAAAACCATTTACCAGAAAAAAAAAAAAAACAACCTAGAAATAAATAATGAAGCATATACAGCATTAACTGTATTAGCTTAAGAATACTTCCATCTTTAAATGTCTTGGAGAAACCTGCTTACAGAAACTGTACCATACTGAATTATTCATACTAATATATTGACAAAAATATGTCATTTAATTCTCTGCTAATTATCATGGGTACCTTCTGACAAGCTCTCAAATTTATTTACTTAATTATTTTTAAGACAAAAGTTACATGTTTTAGAAATCCAGAATCAACAGATATGAAAACATCAAGGTTTTTTGAATGGTTCTATTTCGGTAAAAAAAACTGACATTTGACTTAAATAGCAAAAGAGGCTAGAAGCTTCAGCATCAGACAGACTTGAAACAAGATGACGAATGACCAGGCTTCAGTCTTAATGAAGAAGTACAATTTTAAAAAAAGCTTATAAAATAGAGTTAGTTCTTAATTTTGATAACCCACATGAACTTCGTCACATTGTTATGGTCAAAAAAGCCATGCTGTCCTGAGCCTCTGCTCCATGTGATATCACTGTTTCACCAAAAGAGATAATGAAAGTTTCCTTTGTTCAGTGAAACCATTAAGACAGCTAGCTCAATACAGAAAGTGCTGAGCAGTCAAAGAGATCAAAGAGTACCGTAAGAATCTAGGGTGGCACATGGGTTTCTGCCTAGCAATGGGAAGGGAAGAACAGAGACCAAAGTAACTAAATAGAGTCAAAACTAATAGATAGAACAGCTAATAGAAACAAAAATAACTAAAGATGAAATTCTTCTGTCAGCCATATTGTAGGGTGAATACCCTGAAAGAATAGTACCCACACAATATAATGAAGATGGACAGTATATTTTGGATGGATTATCCAGATGGTACAAAAGACACCTGATAAATTAGAAAGGGCTCACCTATCAACAAAGGTTGAGGCTCGTCTGGAACTCCACACAGGAGGAATCTCCAACAGGAGAGCCTTCCCCAGTGGTGGTCAGCCCTTAAATGGGCTCTGGGAGAGGTGGAGCCAGACTCCACCCCTTCTGATCACACAGGTACATTGCCTCCACCTGTGCTCCTGCAGCTGACTCAGTGCTCACCTCAAGTGATCAATCAGTGGTTCAGGCCATGATTCAACAATTCCCATACACATATGAACCTTGTAAAATGGCCAGCACGTGGAAGCTCTGCTACAGGAATACATTTGGGCCCTGTTATAGTAATAAAAATAATTTTTGCCAGTGCTCCAGGGGGAATGTGTTTTGTGTCAGCTGTATATTTAATAAATACTACTTATCTTTCCAAGCTGACCAGCACAACCTCAAGTTAAAGGTCTGTTGGCTTACTTGCACTGGCTTTAGGAAAGTTTTCTGGAACCTCACAGATATTCTCCCTCTCATACTACCACCTATACCTTTGTTGTGTCAAAGGTATACAATCACTTTGATCTTGATAAGATCACAAAGATACTAGATCACTTTATGGTGTTCCAACACCCTGCTGTAGGCAGGGACACCTCCCTCTAGACCAGGTTGCTCAAAAGTCCCATCCAGCCTGGCCTTGAATGCTTCCAGGGAGGGGGCATCCACAGCCTCTCTGGGCAACCTGTTCCAGTGTCTAACCACCCCCACAGTAAAGAACTCCTTCCTATCATCTAGTCTATATCTACCTTCTTCCAGTTTAAAGCCATTCCTATTTTCCCTCATATTTCAAATAGAATGAATGGAAGGAATTAGTAGCAAAGAGGATGAACAAACTGTTGGTATAAAACCTTCCTAAATAAATGGCTGAACAAGTGGGTGAGCAATCATCTATCATACAAAATTATATACCAGGGATTGCTAAAGGATAGAATGAAATTAAATGTGCACTTTGCATTATCTTAAAGAACTGCATATCCTTTCTTATGTTTTAAAGCTGAAGCTTTGAGCAGTTGTCACTTGTTTCTTGCAAGCTGAGCTTACTAGTTCTATGTTAACTTGAAAGTATTCATTTGACAAGTTGGTTCAAATCAGTCACAACATCAGTGTTTTCTCTATCTGTTCTTATATTGTGCTTGCAAGGTTTTGGGAGCAGGGGGGCTGCAAGGGTTGTTTTGTGAGCTGAGTCCAGCAGCTGCCCCATGTTGTGTGGCTTCCTCCCACATTGCCTGACCTTGCTTCCTGTGGCCATAGACTTTATTTTTCCACCTAAGCTCTAGAAGAGGATCCCTGCTGAGGCAAGCCATCCTTCTGTCCACTTTCTTGACTTCTGGCATTTAGGAATTGCCTGCTTCTAATCTCTTAAGAGGGAGTACTTNATAGGCAGGGACACCTCCCTCTAGACCAGGTTGCTCAAAAGTCCCATCCAGCCTGGCCTTGAATGCTTCCAGGGAGGGGGCATCCACAGCCTCTCTGGGCAACCTGTTCCAGTGTCTAACCACCCCCACAGTAAAGAACTCCTTCCTATCATCTAGTCTATATCTACCTTCTTCCAGTTTAAAGCCATTCCTATTTTCCCTCATATTTCAAATAGAATGAATGGAAGGAATTAGTAGCAAAGAGGATGAACAAACTGTTGGTATAAAACCTTCCTAAATAAATGGCTGAACAAGTGGGTGAGCAATCATCTATCATACAAAATTATATACCAGGGATTGCTAAAGGATAGAATGAAATTAAATGTGCACTTTGCATTATCTTAAAGAACTGCATATCCTTTCTTATGTTTTAAAGCTGAAGCTTTGAGCAGTTGTCACTTGTTTCTTGCAAGCTGAGCTTACTAGTTCTATGTTAACTTGAAAGTATTCATTTGACAAGTTGGTTCAAATCAGTCACAACATCAGTGTTTTCTCTATCTGTTCTTATATTGTGCTTGCAAGGTTTTGGGAGCAGGGGGGCTGCAAGGGTTGTTTTGTGAGCTGAGTCCAGCAGCTGCCCCATGTTGTGTGGCTTCCTCCCACATTGCCTGACCTTGCTTCCTGTGGCCATAGACTTTATTTTTCCACCTAAGCTCTAGAAGAGGATCCCTGCTGAGGCAAGCCATCCTTCTGTCCACTTTCTTGACTTCTGGCATTTAGGAATTGCCTGCTTCTAATCTCTTAAGAGGGAGTACTTAAGGAGTAACCAGCACTGATGGACCCCAATGTCTCCAAAAATAGTTTCCCAGGGTATGTTCTTGTTTTCAGTACACAGATAAACAGAAAGTCTTAGTGATGTTATCCAAAGTAGGTTCCCATTGACTGCCTCTCTCATATTTACCAGAAACTTTCCTTTTAACAATAGCTTCCATTAATATGCACTATTTTGTAATGATCTAAGGACATAAAAGCACAGCTTCATTGTCCAAGTTATTTATGAGCCTACATAATCTTACATGAGCTTTGAATGTCTCTTTAAATCTACTTTAATGGGAAAATCAACTTTGGGTGAAGTTGTCAAAAAACACCAAGAGTTAATTTATCAGCCTCACAAATCTGTATTGTGCCTCAAAAATAAAATGGTGCAGCACAGCATTCTGCACGCTGTGTCATGCAGGCAGTACTGACCACTCTCTCTAACCCCACTCTGCAAAGATGTTTGTGGAGGAGAGAATAACTCCGTATCTGTGCTTGCTGACTCCTCATGAGCAGCGATAAAGATTTCTGCACCAGATGGAGGGGTAATGCCCTCAGCAAAGCTGTGATGAATGCAAGGCTCTGGAGAACTCCAATATATTTAAGTTTCAACAAAACTTCCAAAACTTTGGAAACATTGGGCTGTTGTTTCTGAAAACAACAGCAGATGGATCACTCATCCTGCTCACTGTGACATTTTCTTATTTCCATATAAAGGGCAAAGATTAGTTTTGCCTCATCCTCCTTTTTACTGTGTAAGTGTGTAAACATGACTAGAATGCATTATCAGTGAATAATAAACTAACTTTGAACACAGATTTTAATAGCCAAGAGCATAATTAATTTGTTCAAAACAAATGCTGCTCCACCTGTGGAAGTAGATCTGCCTACATATTTCTCGAGTACAGTTGCAAAATCTCCCCCATAGTTCAGAAGCACACTATAGTCATTAATAATACCACATGGCACCTGTACTTCAGCAGAGAGGCAGCTGTTGGACTCTGCTTCACAGTTTGCCACAGCGCTGAGAAAACCCTACAGCCAAGTCCTGTCTGGGATGCTAGTTTGTGTTCTCCCTTCTTCGGGAGCTGCCTGCTGTTCCCAAACACGAACTCCCCCCATTATTTTGAAGAAGCATAGACAAACCCACGTGTCAGCGCTCCCCTCACTCGGCAGCTTGCATGCTGGCACGGAGGCCGCAGCGGGAGCCCGGGAGCTCCTCCCCGCCTGCCAGCGCAGCGCCCAGCGGGGCGGAAGTGCGAGAGCGGCGGGGAGGCGGGCCCGGCGCTCCGCCCTGCCCTGCCCTGACCTCCTGCCGGTGCACGGAGGCTCAGGCGGCCCCGGAGGAGCGGCAGGTAAGGGGGGGGCAGCGGAGCTGTATGTGCTCGGTGCGTACCGCACCTCCGCGTCGCGGGAGGAGGGCCGGCCCGAGGTGTCCCGCGTGGGCTTTTTCGTATCCGCTTCACTGGGTGATTGCGCAGGACTGGAGTCGATGAGGGCTCGGAACAGGCACGCGAAGGAGCCCGGTGATAGGGGTTGAGTGTTGCATGTGAAGAAATGGTTAGCCAGGAGCGTGGTGGGGAGAAGCCAGGAGCATTGCTGGAAGTGAAATTAGTGCTTCTGACTGCCAGCTTCGTAACTGAGCTATCTAACTCGTTGCAGCGGACTAGCGTGCATTCCCTTGTTTGACGTTGCACCAAACCTGGATGCTCTTTTCAGTGTGCTAGGTGCCCTGCTCTCCAACCACTACTGCCTGTGCTGAACCACACGTAAGCTGTACTGATAGCAATGCAAGTCTACCCGCAAACACCTTAGTGATTTCTGCAGCCTCTTCTCTGAATCCGTGTGGCTCACAATGTATTAAACCAGAAAGTTTTTAGGTGAGCTTTATTAGATGAGCTAATTGTTAAGAAACCAAAAAAGAGACTAAGGAACTAGAATAAAGGTAACTAGTAGCTGGCATCCAAAAGAAGCATGCCAGCAGTACCTGCAGCATACTGTATTAGAACTTAAACAACAGTAGCTGTACTGAAGATTTCTAACACAGTAGAGCAGCAAGGTCCCAGGCTGCAGTAAGTGAGCATTCACTCAAACACAACAGCCGCAAACACACCAGTAAGAGAAAGAAACTTCTTACCTTCAGAAGACCTCAGGCACATAGAGATCTCCCAAGAAATGCCTCTACTTCCACTGCCAGCCCTTAAGTGAGGTCTAGGAAGGAGTGATTCTGGCGCCACACCTTCTGGATTGCATACACCTGAGCTCCTCTGGATTGGCCCTTCCTTCCTACCAGGTGCTCAGTCAATTTCAAGCCCAGACTTAGCATTTCCACTAGAATTACAAAACCAAATTTTCCCCAGCCCATGATATCTCTGGGCAGCTGATTTTGTTATTGGTATTGGAGGATGTACACATAACTGAAAGTGGTCTCGTCCTGATTTGGTTATTAACATGCACTCAGTGTTGGTGTCCAGTAAACAAGGAATCATCCAGAAACTATTCTTATTACTTGTAATTTTATCTATGGAGAAAATGAGTCAGTAGAAGTTTCACATAGTGACTTTATGTGTCTGAGCATGTTTTATTCTGAAGTTGTAGGTTATCTTAATTATGATCTCTTAGAATATTATGAATTTTTGTAACTTACTTTCATAATACAAAATCTCTGTTCCCTCCAGTAAGAGTATATAGTTAGAATAAGATTTATCAATCTTTTATTTTACATGTGGAATTAATAATCCAGTATAATTTAGTAAACAGAAACAAACTTTCATTAAAATGTGAATCTCAGTTGTTAATACAGTTGTAGTTTGGATGGCTGCATACTTTGGGTACTTTTCTTGTGAGACTGACACACTTTTCACCTCCCACTCTCAATTTAACAGACTAGTGAAAGATGAACTGGAGTAAATCAATCTGTCACAGTAGTGTAATCATAGCTGCATTGTTTTCTTCCCAGTTTCTGCTGCAGTTTTCCAGGTTAAAACCCCACGTTATGTATTTCTTACCAGTGAAAAAAAATGTATGTTTTAAATATAAATATATAGGGGCTGTTCCTGTTGTCCCTCTGCCCCAATTTCAGGGGAACAGATCAGTATGCAGAAGAAACCAGAGCTGTTGTTCTAATGACAGCACTTTTGAAGCCCTCTCTATGGTCATTACTTGATCACATGTAGGACTCAACTGAGAAGAGATTATAACCTTTACAGTTTTATGCAGCTAAGTAACTGTAAAAATTCTACTTCTTTGTGCCCGTCATCTTAAGTCGTATCAGTTCGCAAAAGAAATGCCATAATACTTGCTAGTTTATTTCTTTTAGATCTACTTAGGATATTCTTTTCCACAGTGTAGCCTTTCTGATGACAGCATGTGACATTGTAGCACTTTCTGTTGACATACAGAAGGGGTTTCTGAAGGCAAAGCTGAGTCTTACGTGAAGAATTATTGTATCTCTCAATGTTTTAACTTGGCTAACTGTCTTGCAGATATATGAAGTTTTGCTTGCTTGGTTATGGGCTGAAAATAACAGTAGATGTTTTCAGAATTGCAAGTGCTGGGCTCATAACGTGGTCCAGAGCCCCTGGATAACAATGGAGAAGTGTCCTCTTGCTTATAACGGCCTGTGGATTAGAATTTCCTGAAGTCAGTTGTAGCCAAATTGGATGTCTTTATGGAATGACCATTATAAGAAAAGATTAATTTATAAGCCTTCATGGAAAAAGAGATATCACTTGTATTGTGAGAGAGCACGGATGGGGGTGGTAGGCTGCACAAAGAGGATCTTCTTTTACTGCAATTTGTAGAGCTGTGGAAATGAGGAAGTTGGAAAGGAGGTTCAGTGAAGTGTTAAAAATCGCATGTAAATACATGTACGTGCTTCTCTTTCTGGCACCTAAGAAGTGTCTGTACAGGGGCATTTGCATTTTTTGACCTGTGCCAATTGAAAGTGACCTGTTGGTGAAAGTTGTTTATTTTCTCCCTGATTTTTAAGGTTCATATGGCAGTAAGTAAATCAGGCAGGTGTATATTTTTTGTAAAGGCTATTGTGGATTTACAGCAAGAACAGGCAAAAAATTATTTTTAAGCAGTAATTTTCTTTAACTTCAGTTTAATAGCCAATCTTCATTTAGAGGGAATTGCATCCCTAAACATCATAATTCACTTCCTATGGCTTTCTAATGTCAGCCTTGGCCAATCCAACATGAATGTTTGATGTTAGCTTCAGTTTCTTTAACGAATTACCCTGAGCATGTGAGTTGATTACACGCTTGTGTAGAAAGCATAGCGTGTTGATCAGAGAGTGGCTCTGTTTGGACTGTGTACAAGGTGAAAAATACAAATATCAGTATATGGAAATTATCATATAAGCTGGAAAGTCTAGCATAGCCTTGAAAGAGACCCTAATCTTACTCATGGTTATAAATCTGTAGTGTAGATTTCATGTTGTGTACTGTTCCTGAGGTACTTACGTTTTTCTGTGTTTCTTCACTTGCAGTGTACAGCATTGGAAAAGTAACAAATTTCTTCTTATAACACCTTTTTTTTTTTTTTTTTTTTAAACAGCTATTTGATTAGCAACATGAAGCCTCCTAAGCTGCACTATTGGATTTTGGGTTGTTTTTCTATGGCATTGTGTTGTTGGTGTGCTTCAGATAAATTCCCTCACAGGTAAACTGTGATTTAAAACACAACACCTAACAGTTACTTCTCATATAATGTAAATCATATTTCTAATCTGTCCTTAGCCAAAAAGTGTTTTATGAGAGTTGTTTTTTGTGTGTTTGTCACCAAGTTCAGTTATTTAAAATATGGGTGAAAGATTATTTTTCTAAGCAAGGATTTTGTTTGTTTGTTTGCTTGTTTGTTTTTGAGCAAGGAAATTAAGTGCTCTACAGTGTTACAAATTTGTTTTATTCAAGTTTCCACAGCAGTAGTAAAGACCAGCTAGAAGTATTAATAGCTTTCATTGTGGCTATGTCTGATTTGTTCTGAAGCTATTGGATAAGTTACGTAGGACCACACATGCATGTGAACGTGTAAGAGAAACCATGGCCATTATGAAGTAGCAAAACCAGAGAAAAAACTAGCAAGTGATGTCACATGAGAATATCTCTACTTCAAGCTGAGAAATAGCTTTCACGTAGAACTTTTTTTATACCACCCTTAGCATGCATAAGCAAAAGAGATATGGCTATCCACATAGGATTAAGATAGTACTTTTGTCCCTCTGTATTATATATCTCTTATTTCAAGAGGCTTTGAAATACAAGTGCTTTTTGGGAAATACAGGGCATTCCTTCTATTGTTCTTCCCTAGGTAGCAATAATGTTGTGTCACAACTTGTTAATGCTTAAAATGTTTTAAAATTATGTAATTAAGCATTTAAGAGCACAGTGTTTGTCCATAAAATGATAAATGCTAGTTTTATGTTACTTTTCTTTATTCATGATTTATTTTCTGACAAAATAAAATTTAGAATTCAAGTATGGTGACACTTGGTGGATGAAATTACATCTCTTACAGCTGCATTGTTTGTGGTTATCTGTAGTCTGTTTTTCAGAGGAATACTTAACAGTTCTGAGAAAGTTGTATGCTTTCTTTCCAGCTAACGTACACATCAAGCAGAATTTAAAGGTTAATAATGTCCTAAGCAAGTATCTTTCTTTAGGTGTTGTTGTAAAAGCTTACCAGTAGGTACTTTCCTAAATATGAAGCAGAACTGTATGTATCTCCGTATCTTAATGAATGGGAATCATATGGAGCTAAGGTGCAGATGTGTTTAACAGTGAGGTTTTTTAATATGTTGTCTCTATGTAATTTGCTACTGTTTGGTCCTACAATGTTTGGAGTTCTTAAATATTGTAATTGAAGCTCTGAATTCAGTGTGTTATTCTCTGTATATCACTAGCATTGTGCTGCAAGCTGGAAGTAGTGTTCTTAAAATACTTGAGAAATATAGTTTTGTTTTTCTTTCTACAGTAATAGCCATCCTCACACCTGGAGAAAGCTGTATCTTGCTCACCACTGGCCAGTGACTGTATGCAAGGTGAGGTTTGTTTCTTTCTCTCTTATCTGGACAAAGGGAGCCTTAAAAAGAGATATTTGAAAAGAGAATTAATAAAGCCCATTGTGTATTTAATCTTGCTTGCACACTTGCATTTGAATAAAGGTATTGGCTGATCTTGGTGCAACTTTTGTAGCTTTCCCTGTACTCCAAGGTGCCACAAAACAGGATGGGATTCTGGTGTGTGCACTTCAAATGTAATAGCTAATGTGGGACATACTGTACACTAAGCATTAATTGCTTGTTACATGTTTGGTCATGTTTTGTTAGTCCTCAGCTTAACTCTGGACTTTTACCAGTCAGTGTAAGCAGACTTGCATGCTCTGTCTGCCTGAAGACAGCAGATTAGTACTTGAACTGTTTCTTCTGTGTTGAGGTTTATCTTTAAAATGTTGGCTCCATTTTTTTTCTTTTTAAGTTTATAAAATACAGATTCAATCTGGAAAAAGAGTGCACTGTTAAAAAGCTGTTACGACAGGTGCTTTTGAGCACTTCTGTATTTGGGGGATGGAAACAAAAAGATAAACCTTATCTTCCAGTGTATGTATTTCAGGAACATAGCTTAGAGATACAGTTTTATGCAGCTTTTTCTATTAAATACCTATTACCACTTTGTAAGTAGAATACTTTTCTTCTGTGGGAAATATAGAAAGCCTCTTCTGATATAGCAGAGTTAAAAAACGTGCCATGCTCCAAAATGGAAGGTGTGATCATATTTACTGATGCAGGGATTGAATGCCCAGTGGATAATGCAGAAACCTCAGTCTTGGGCACATGTCTCTGGGGCCAAAGATATTCCACTTCTGGTATAATTAGTTTTATCTATTACAAATTTAAGGTTTTTTTAATGCTCTGTGTACTTCTTTATTTGTCACTCCTGTGTCTGGAGCTACGCATAAAGCAGTAACAGCAAAACTCACTTTAAAAAAGTTACGTGTTTTATGAAAAATGTGTAGAGGAGATACCAACATGAAAACTCAGGTGTATTTAGCTGAGACCAATAAATGGCTAGTGGACTTTTTGTTTACTCATTTTTGAGGAGAATCAGAAAACTGAAGTTAAAATCATATGAAACAACATTTTGCCCATTTTCACCTCCCTGAGTCGTGGGAAAAAGGGGGATTCCAACATTGTTCCTGTAACTGTTTTCTTTTTGTTCAGATTGTATATTAACTTTAGAGGAGTTCCCAAATTCAGTTTTGGATGGGTAGATAGGTAGATAGGTAGGTACATAAATTATTCTGCATCTTCAGTGTATTTAGATGTTATTGCTGTGTTATTTCAGTTTGAAACTGTTGACATGATGTCAGAAGGAAAAACAATAGCTGGATGAAGCAAACTGCAGGCACATTATATTGTTTAAGTTAAAAACAGCTTGGATACAGTATGTTGTGCAATGTTGTGCAAACATTTACGAGTTTATGCATCTTTTGTAACTTGATTATAGACTGAGGGCTTTGCTACATAATGTGTTCCTGATACGTGTGCGGTTGACCTGCATCTTAATTCCTACCTGTTTTGTACATGTGTGCGGGTGAAAAAGTATTTCAAGTATCTGAAGTCCTGAAAGGCCTTTTCAGAAATATAGTGGGCTTGGTTTATCATATCAGAAATCAGTGATTGTACCTCTCTCGGCTCATCCTGTGCTTTAATCTGTATGTAATCACATTCAGCTTTTGTGTTTTAATACAGAGTGTATTCTGCACGATTAAACTGGAAAGTAGTTTTAGAAAAATGCTGTGGTAAGATCCAACTTTGTGTTCAGAAATCAGTGTGAATTCTGTTAGGTAGAATTAGGAGATGCGGAAGGGCAAGCAAAGGGGCTTGCCCTCCCTTTTGATGGAGTTGGATAGATCTTTAATTCAAGAACTTATGAAGATGAATGTTATGATTGCAGCTTTTGCATCTCAGAGATTGTAAAAAGAGAACAACTTCTGTGGGTTTTTCCCTTGCGAAATAGAGAAAATGTGATACAAGTGTGTATGCAGTTTAGTTCCTGCTCTGGTTAAAAAGGGAAAAATGATGAAGAAATGGGTACTAAACCCTGCTGTGATCTTTTTTTTTACTATAAATGTGCTGGCATTTTCTCAGTTTGCAATATTGATTTAAAAGGAAATTGGAAAAATACCATGGCCAGAACTAGAAAGGAGGGTGAATGAAGCTGTCCGAAGAGCACAGTGTGTGCTAGTGTGTCGCAGGTGGCAGTGGCCACACGGTGCTGCTGGCCTGCAGTGCAACACCAGCATCAGAAACATGTGAAAAATACTGCTAGCTGGGTTAGCACCGTGATAAGGGAGAGATAATTCCTGGAGTTTCACAGACCAAGAGCTAAAATGACGCCAGATCTTTATTCACCTCTTTTGTCCTCTTAAAGATGTTAATTGTCTGATGGCATTTTGGCTCTTTAGCTTTCCTTCTGACTCCAGAATAAATCAGAGTGGAAACCTGGGTCTGAACCTAAACCCTGGTTGTGTCAGCTAGCTTAAATTGATAAATGTGGTGGGGTTTCCTTTGTTTGGGAACTGTGGTTAAAAATCTGGTAAGAGGCACAATTGTGCAGTTCTTGTGCCCAGCCCAGTTGAGCAAGCTGGTTAGCTGGCAGACTGCTTTTCGGGGAATGATTAGTCACAGGCCGTTAATTTTCTGCATTTTGGGCTGGATAGCGGAACTCTTTCAACTCCACTAAGTATCATTTATGTTTCGAGTGTGTGTTTGTAAGAAAGTCCTGCACAGCCTACAGTTTTGCTGCTACCAGCTTGCAGCATGCAGAAGGCAATTAGTGAGAGTACAGATCTCCCTCTGCATTTCTCTATACTCTGCTCTTGCTCCTGCATTTCATGAAAGGCATTTGTGGCATAATTAAGGCTGGATGGGCAACACAGAGCTGAAAAGATAATATTTTGGGACAAGGCAGTCTGAGGAGGTTCTTATTTAGTGGAGAAAATTGCTTACTGAAGAGAAACTTAATTACTAAGCAAGGTAGTCAAGGAAAATGCAGTCATATTATTCTGTGATGTATGAACATAGAAATTTGATTTGTGTACTCAGGAATATGTATTCTGTTCTAAACAACAGTTAATGTGTAGTCTATTTCTCCTGTATTAGCAGAAGTCTTGACTGGAAACCTTGATAGGAATGTACGTTGTCTTCGCTCTTCTCTCTCTTCCCTTGTCTCAAAATATTTTAAGAATATATTCTAATCATTTTACTTGAAGTAAGTACTTTCTTCTTTTATCTACTCTTCTTATTTTTCCATTTTTAATATACTAACAAGGCTACTCCTGGACTGCTGAAGATGGTTATGTTCTTGTCCAGTGTTTTAGTGTGTGCTTATATTTTTTATTTTGATGTTTGTGTACCTCTTGGAAGGATCTGGTGATGAGAAAAATAATGAAAACCACCACCTACAATACAGAATAAATGTAGGATTAGCTCCATTCATTTAGCATGGATCAGGCTACTTCCTGTTTGCTCAGGATCTGTCCTTTGTCTTCTGTTCACACTGCCTGTTTGGGATACCCCTGGTGTTCTCTTGATATGTTTCAAAACTGTAATGCCTGTTGGCCACAGCTAAGTGACACCATCTCTGACAGCTTCAGGTACCTGGATTTGGGGAAGCAGAAACTCTCTCATCTCTCTAGTGCTTTGGGCCACCAACCAAATTGCTTTGCTTTTTACTCTAAGCCATTATCTTTGGACACATACAACAAATATTCTGTTATTTTGTTTTCCACAGATGAGTGCTAATGATTGTCATGACCCTCCAGACTACTGGACAATTCATGGATTGTGGTATGGATGTAGAGTGTTTTTATTTCAATCTGGAAAGAAAAAAATGCCATACCCAAGTGTTTAGGGCTTTTTCAGTGCTTATTCTTTCTGTTTTGATTGCTTCAAAAAAAGCCTTTCTTTTATTGTAAATTCAAACTCTGTTCTGATATAAAACTGACCTGATATAAAAATTCCTGTGTATCCTTTGAGTCACTGAGCTACTGAAATTTTATTTTCATGTGAATATTTTGCTTTATGTGTCTTTATAAAATCACCAGTGCTCTCAAAGAGAAAGGGAAGTAATGGCTTCCCCTCTTTCTTCCTGAGTACATGGGTTTTGATAGTGACTCGTGACAGCATGTAAGTATCTTTACTGAGCACAAATATTGTAGAAGACCAGGAAACACTGATTTGCTTCAGAGGAATCAACTACATGGCATTGGTGTGCATGGCAGCAATTAGAATGTTTTCATGACAAATACATGGAAAAATTCAGTATGAGTGATTGGTAAACTGTGTGCTAGAAGGATGAGCAGCATTATATATAGATTTCCAGTGAGTGTCTGATAATACTTGCAGAATTGTCACTTGGTACAGTGGTTGGGGAGCTTGGTGTTATCAGTGGCATAGTGTGCACAATTCTAACAAGGCAATTCCAATATGAGTGCTCCCTCTGTACATTTATTACACAGTGTGATGAATTATAGGGCTTAATTAAAAGCCTCTACATGGGAAATGTTTTAGCCATAATTAGCATACTGAATTTTTACTTATAAAACATTATAAGTGCTGATGGATGATTTGTATTTTAAAATCAAATTTATAGCTATAATCTTGCATATTTAAAATTGAGACTGATATATTTGCTATTACTAAAGGTGGGAGACTCCTTTTTTTTACTTGGATTTTGCTTCTCTAGGCCTGACAAAGGTGAGGAATGTAACAGAACGTGGCATTTCAACGTCACGGAGATTAAGGTATTTATTTTAAAATAAACCAACAAACAAAAAGTGTCGTTCAAACAGCTCAGTGTTTTTGCTTTCATGCTTCCTATGTGCAAAATGTGTAGCTTAAAATGTATCTCTGTGATTGTAGTTTGCTGAAAGGTGTGTTGCTGTTTTTAAAGACTCCAAAAGTTGAGTAAGTGCTTCTGGTACTGCTTGAAGTCACAGTGCTTGTGATCAGTAGCAGCTGTTTGTACTTGGTTTTGTGGACATGTGGTTTAACTTGTTAAGCCACTTCCTCTGTAGCAAGAAAATATCTAGAGAAGATAGGCACTGGGTCTCCTGTGGTAACCAGTGTCTGTGAAAAAAAGGTTACAGTAAGGTCATAGTTTGTTGTTGTTGTTGTGTGGTTGTTTTTATTTTTTTAATGTACTAATTTATTAAAAATATCCACATCTGAGTTACAGAACAGGTTAGAAGGGATCTCCAGAGAGCATGAAGTCCAACCCCACCTTGCTCAAACAGACACTTAGTGCAGGTTGCCCAGGCCCATGTCTAGGCAGCTTTGTTATACCTCCAAGGAGGAAGACTCCACAGCCTCCTAGGCTGCCTCTTCCAGCCATTTTCTAAGTGGGAATGGGAAACTTGATACTACAGTGGTGAAAAGCTCTGTGATTGAACAATTTCTGCAGGGGCAGTTGAAAAAAAATCTTACTGGCTTGTACAAATAAGTTCAGATAATCAGGTATTTGCATCTGCCTGTTACCACCTCCAACAGCATTTCCAGTATAACTGGGAGAAAGGACCTCTTTTCTTTTTCTGCAGGTGAATATTTCTTAGTGATGCTGAAAGATAAGGCTTCAGTTTTAGAAAAAATATCAATTTATGTTGATTTTGTTCGTAATAGCTTTTTGACTCTGCAGGTAAGTTTATTAATGAGTTAACTGTGTTATTTTGTAGGATCTCATGTCAGACATGAGACAGTATTGGCCTGATGTGATTCATTCGTCTTTGAATCGCACCCAATTCTGGTGAGTATGAACAAAACTAAAAAACAACATTGGATATTATTTTACAAAAAAAAAAAAAAAGGTCAATTTGAGTTAGTTGTCTTTCAGGGAAGGTGTTATGCATGAGGAGCAGCATCAAGGAAGCCTCTAGAAGTGGCTTGGCACATTGATTTTTACCTCCCCTCCCCTATCAGTGTGATCTCACTTTCTATTTCAAAATGCACCTGCTGAAGAGAGAGGTATAGCAAAGGCTTTCAAGCAAACCTTAACAGAAGTAAGAGAGAGAGAGAAAGAATGTTTGTTCCCTTTTCCCTCAGGGAAGAGAAGCAGCTGCAGCTGACACATCTAAATCTTGCGCAGTGGTTGTGCTGTAGGGATGTCAGAACTAGCTGCAAGAGCAGCTTTCACATTGTTTTTGTGCTAGCTTCTCTGTGTTGCTGCCTTTGGGAGACCTTCTGGGCTTTCTCACCGAGGATGAAAATGGAAAAATAGGAAGCATTGGGTGGTCCTAGCCATTTCTCTGCGGATTCTTCTTTACTTGCCTAGTTGCAAGTCACGTCAACCAGGAATTTGTTTAGAGATCAACCTGTTTGGCATATGGGAAGGGAGAAGGAAACTGATCTCTCCTGTCGATGTTACTAAGTATATTTTCTTTCTCTTGTTCCTCTCTGCTTCTGTATCATGCGGTGCTTAGACTGACAATCAGTATGGATGTTTGAGCTTGCACAGGCTTCTGTTTGAGTGCATTATTAAACTAAAACCACCAGCAATTTGATATGATTTGTTTCTGCCAGATCTACTGTGAAAATAACATCAGATAAAATATAGAGCATGTAGCTTTAAATGCTGCTGCCTCCAGCTTTCTCAACTGTGGTTACCTCTGGGGCTTTCCTTTGGACTACTTCCTCCCTGTGTCACTAGGGCAGAACTTTGAAGGGAGTGGGAATCTCTTTTAATGTTCTTGCTCTACAGAAGTTCCTTGTCCTCCGAGTCTTAAAATGGTCTTAGAAGTATCTTACAGCAGTCTGGACAACAAAATTCGCCTCCCAAAAAAGTGATCTCACTTTCTATATACTCTTCTCCTTGTGCTGCACTGGGGGGAGTATGACTGCCTCTTTTGGTAGTATCACAAGTTTAAACCAAGTTAAACTGTTCAGAGACTAAGAAAAATGTGTCCTAAATCTAACCCCTCCCATGCCCTGACCTGTTCTGAAAGTAAGTGCATACCAGTCCTTATTTTACTAACAGAGATACTTTGGTATGCAGCAGGTATGAATGGATACAATCAAAGTCTTTTTTATGTCAGTTCAAGGCTAGCAAATAGTACTTACGTCAGTACCTGGAAACATCACTAGTATAAAATAGAAAAGTTAGGTTAGAACATTGTAACCAGTTCTTTGATTGACAGAGTAATTCACTCCCTCTCACTAGGGTGATAAGCTCACTTTAATTGGCAATTCTAATTGCAGATTTTATAAATGTAAATTTTAAGCTAGTTGAAGGCTAGTAAGATCCTGTTGTACATCTGAATTCAAATAGTTTATTCATTTTTTAAAATGTTTCTAGTAAAAAAAAAACTAATATAACAGAAATGAGACTCTGAAAGTAAAACTAAGATTTTTGTTGTTGTAGTCTGAAGGCACCTGAGGCGGTGGAGTCTCCTTCTCTGGAGACATTCAAGACCACCTGGACACCTACCTGTGCAACCTGGGCTAGGGAGCTGCTTTGGCAGGGGGTTGGACTCCATAGTCTCTAGAGGTCCCTTCCAACCCCTATAGTTCTGTGATCCTGTGATTCCTTGTTTCCTGCAACTTCTTTATTTCCTAACTGTGCCAGCTTGTGTTTAGGTGGAAGAGGTGAAGGTGAAATTTGATATGCCTGTGCTGGATGGTCAGAATTAGCTACATTTGCATTGCATTGTTTTTTTCTCATGGCTGAGCTGCAAAAATGAAATGTCCAGAAGAATTTTTCCTTAGCCTGATGCTGCAAACCACAATGAGGGGCTTTAGCTTTTCTCTCACTATCCTTACAGGTTCAAAAGCTCTTGGAAAATGCTTCTACTAAAAGAAATAAATAGATGTTGCTGTAAATAATGATTTTTTAAAACTTGACTTTTGGTTTCCTCCTATAGGAAACATGAGTGGGAGAAACATGGCACTTGTGCAGCCACGCTTCCGATCCTAGATTCTCAGAAGAAATATTTTAGTAAAACCCTGGAACTCTACCAGCGTGTTGATCTTAACGGGTATGTTAATGAACTCTGCGATCTGCTCTTACTTCAAACAGTTTCTATTAATTTAAAACCCTGACTTAAGAAATGTGTCTAAAAGTCTCATGGCATAAATATGATATTTAGTACTGGAATACAGAAGAGGGGTTTTCTGCTTTGAGAAATGTGTCTCTGGTTGCTTCAGTCTGGTAAGGCAGCGTGCTTCATAGTGACCTTTTAATGCAAGCTGTTAAACCTTGAATAGCTTTATCAGCTATTTCTCACTACCAAAAGCTGTGGGACTTGTAAACTTCTAAACCAGGTGTCAAAAGCCTCAGAACTCTGAGCTGTACTGATACCTAAACACTCAGCTGTATTTAGAAAACACAGTTTTTGTGCTCAGAGGAAAGGGCAAGCTGCAGGAAAAATTGTGCAGAACATCCTGAGAAGATGCTGAGAGCTAACAGCAAAGAAGGTTGTCCAGAAGGGTAGTGCTGAGTTGGTGTGTACAGCTCTCAGCTTTCCTTTCAGAAGCTACTACTGTCTGACATTCCTGCTTTGTCCTAGGGACTGATTCCACCTAATGGTTCCAAAGCACTGGCAATTGCAAATACAGTACCTTGATAGAAGTGTTGGAACTTGACTAAGCACTGTATGAACATATCATGACTACAAATGACTATCAAAAGTCCAGAGTCCTTCCCTGGTCAATGCTTATTAGGAGTGGGAAAACCTTTAACTCATGTTTGTTGACCATGAAATGTCTCTGTGTGGAATGACTTCATCTTAGAGAGGAGAAAAATTCTCCTTATGTATCTAGAAATGTATATGTATTAAAAAAACAAAAATCCAGTTCACATTGTATGGGTGTCTTGTCCAAGCAATCTGCTTAATAGTCTTATTTACTTTGCATACACACAAAGGAAATATCTTTTTTCCATCCCACTCATGTTTTTGCAGGTGTCTTGTAAAACTTACTCATGTTTTTCTAGACACAGTGCATGTCATATGTAGTGTTAAAATTAATAGTAACTGATAAATCAACTCCCAAAAGTAGCTGTGTGACTAGAACATTTTACAGATGGCACAATGACCAGTTGTGTGGCTCTAAATCTGTGTGTGGTGAAAAAGTATGAAGATTGAAACATCTTGAAATTAGTTGCTCATAGTGTACTCTTCACTGAGGGGCGGGAAGGGAGAACGAAGCACCCACATAATCAATCTTGGCTGAAAAATAATTGCTAATGTTCTCATTGTACTTCATTTATACTTCTATGAGAAAAAGTAGTGTTAGAATGATGACAAGTTTCCTAAAGAGATCTTAATATAAATAGGATATCATACAGGTCCCTCTAAAATGATGATAGAACATCATGTTTCTGTAAACAGGTAGACCCTTAGACAATTGGGTTGGATCTCCCCAGCGCAGAATTTGACCTTGGAAGGGTTAAGCATTATTAGTCTCATGCATTAAATCCTAAGAGATGTTGAACATTCCCACATATTACTGAAGAATCGAAGAAGCTGGTATTCTAAAGCTCAGCACTTGTTGGGTCCTGAGTTTTGTTAGCAGCTGAAAGTGTGAACTTCCATCAGGACTGAATATAAAGGAAAGGGTATATAAGCCAAAGGTTGTTGAGAGCTACCTTGTTTCTCTTATGTGAACAATTGTTCTATTAAAGAACATACTTACAAAGTGATATTTAGTAGTGTTTCTAACTTGACATCAATGTAAATCCAGATCCTGTGTTCTCCCAGTGTCCAGAGCACAAGAGTATGGCTTGGTGCAAGGGAAGGGTGCCCTGCTGGCTCTCTGCAGAACAATAAGAAGATCCAGCAAAATTACAGCAATTGCCTACCTGGTGTACAACCTGGTCTGGAGCCTGCTTTGGCAGGGAGGTTGGACTAGATGATCATTAGAGGTCCCTTCCAACCCCTACTATTCTGTGATTCTGTGACAGTAGCATAGTCCTTTTCTTTTTTCTGAAGACTTGTTCCTCTCCTAGCTCCTCACAGTAAGGTAGAACAGAGGGTTCTTGCTGACCCCGCTGAGTTAAGTAGGAAGTTGCTTTTAAGAAAAGGACACCTTCTGTTGGCCCCGCAAAGGATGGAAGTCAAGTTTCCCTTGCTCAACCTTATTTTAAGTCCTCACTAAGATTATTAATTTACCTAATAATTGTGAAGTTACATTTCCATACAAGAACTGTGAAAGCATTTTGTCTTTCAGTTTTCTCCTGAAAGTTGGGATAAAGCCAAGCAGTATGTACTACCAGGTAAGAAACAATCTTTTATAAAAACATCACACGCATATACTACTCCCAGCAAAAATCAAGTAATTTCTAGAGAGGAAGTGATCCTTTTTTTTGCAAATTGCATGAGTTTAATTTAAAGTTGTGCTTTATCTTAAACTTTTGGCTAACTTACAAATGTCAGATCTGTTGGAAGATGTGCTAGTGACTTACTAATTTTTACAAGCTCTTTATTTTTTCAGATGTCTACTATAAAGGAAGTGCTTACAAAATTTTATGGCATTACACCAAAGATCCAATGTCTTCCTCCAGAAGAGGTAACAAAATAAATAAATGGATAAAAAATACAACTTAAGACACACACACACAAAAAAAAGCCTACAAAATAATCACTTTCAAACAAACACATTTGATCAAAACATTTCTACAAAAGGAAAAATAGTGAAAAATCTGCAGCATAGTAAAAGCACGGAGTGTTCCTTGTGTGTGCAGCTCCTTGGAGATCAGCTATTGCTCAGTTCTTAGAATTGAACTCACAAGAACATTACCTGAGTACTGGCACCGCTGAATTCAGATTAGATTATTATTGATAGAGCCATTTCTTAACACAGAAATACTGTTAATGGAGGGAAGTGTCCGTTCTTTATGCCAAAGCTTTGTTCTTAGAGTAGGCACCCAGAAAGTGAGAGTTCTGGGTTTTTAAGCTCTATTTGCCTTAAATTTTGAAAAGGCAACTCTTTCTTTATGCTCCACTCATTGGGCTTGAGGTAAACTATATCTGAGTACTTTCTACTGCTGCTGCTAAAGCTTAATTGCCATATAGCAAATTACTAGAACCAGTAAGAAAGAACTGAAAGGAACCAGTTCATGTATTGCCCTTGGCAAGGGTACTGACCATCAAAAGCAGTCTTTACTTCACTGTGAATGGCTTGTGTTTTGTTTGAAGTAATTTGCTGTACAGAACCATTCAGGAATAAAGCAGTTTAAAGGCTTGTCTCTGAGCTTGTTCTCAAAAACTCATATCTGAAGAGGTACAAAGGTGTTTTCATGGCCACTGTGGTTCAAAATGACTGTAGTCCTTCCTTTTGAGCCATTGTGGTCTATAATTTCAATTTCCTTGTGTTTTTCTTTGCCAAGGATTATACTGTGAATCACAGTACAGTAGAGAATGTAGTACATAGGCTTTGCTGTAGCATAAAGTACTTGTTCTCATTATCTGAACTAACAATGCTTTTGAAGGATCAGAATAGTATTCTGAACAATGTGTGGGAAGGCTGCAGGCTTGTCACTTTGTTTCCTGAAAGGTGACTACTTTAAAAAAACAAACAAACATGAACCCTCCCCCCAAAAAAGCCACAAAAAGCAGCAACAGCAAAAAAAACAAAAACAAAAAAAAACCCAAAACAAACAAAAAAGCCCCCTACAAGCTAGCTATCCCTCTGGAGATTTCTTATTATCTTAGCTTGATAAAAGTCGTTTACCACACTTGGCAGATTTATGGCCTGTACACGGGCTGCAGTTTTATGAAAACTTCCCAAGGTACAGTGTCTGATGGAGTTCCATAGCTCTCATGTTGTCAGCTCATTTGCTTTAGTAGTGCTCTGAGATTCTTATACTCAGAAGTTGCTTCACATGAAAAAGACTTTGAGATTAAAATTATTTTTTGATGTATTTTTATGTTACTCTAAGCAACAAAGGAATATGAGTTGGATATGTCTTTTCAGAGGGACACAGACACTTTTGTGCATTCTTAAAGGTTTCAAAATAGTTCTTTTTTCCACATATGCTTTATATTATGTCTGTGCATTCTCTGCAATTTGCTAATAGTCACCATTCCTACGTGGAAGAACTCTTTCTTTGTGCCCAATGTTTTCTAGTCTGTTCTGCAGTCCAGAAGTGGTTTCCACTAATTCTGGCACCCTACTTCTGTATTCCTTTCAGTAAAAAGTATTATAAAACCAAGGTTTTTTTCTCTTTTTTGGAGAGCTTTCTTTGCTTCAGTTCCCATCCTTCTGTAAAAGAGTTGGTGGAAGGTGCCTTTCAGATAAGACATAACCTTTAACATTCTCAGTTCAACCAGAACTCATCACTAAGATGAACAGCTTCTGAGTATTGGACTAATTTGCTAAATGTAAGATATTCTGCCACAACATTTCTTATTAAGACTTACTACTTCATTACATTCCCCAGACTGTTAGTGAATTGAAGTGCTGGAATGTGTTTCCTTGACTACTTGCTCCTTATGGGCACGTATGTTCTGTAAGTTGTTTGGAGTGGATGCTTCTAGTATTTGTCTCCTTCACATTTTTCCAAAGGCAATTGTACAAGCAAGCACTGCTGTATTCAATAGGTAGGGCAATGTATTTGAAAAAATGGCTTATTTTCTTCCCGGTAGCAATTTGATCTCATCCCTTATGTTTGTAGGGTGAAAAAGCACAAACACTTGGTCAGATTGAATTCTGCTTCACCAAAGAATTGGTGCTGAGAAACTGCACAGAACCAAATGGTGAATCCAGCCGAATGCACAGCAACTTGCAGCTTGTAACTGAGGAGTTATCTGTCTGCAATGACACTCTCCCGGTCTATTATCCTTCACAAGTCCAAGATCACAAATGAAGCCTCAAGAAGTTGAAGAAGTTGTTCAACAAAATAAATTAACAATGACAACAACAAAAATCCCTTAAAATTATAGTTTGGAAAGCAATTTTGACTTAGAGATATTACAAAACCCTGCCTGTGTCAGGTATTCTGAGGTGATTTTCTGCTGGAAAAGAAAAAAAAAGCAAGCTGCTTTGGCCATTACAAGAGAATAATTTGCATTGTAATACCAGCTATGTAGGCTGAAGTCTTGAATTGTTGGTCTGATATTGATGAGATCAGAATCACATTTACAGCTCAGTCTGTACTTCTTGATTTATTTTTAATTTGAATCAGTGTTCAAACTAGCTGTGACTTCTTTCATTTGCAGTTAAATCTGCCACTTCAGCCACATGGTTTTTTGGCAGTGACTCAGGGTAGCTAAGTCATTCTTTGTTTTAAGAAGATGCGTATCAACTTAAGATGAGATGACAATTTATTGAAAAGAATATTGTAAAGTGGAAGAACTTGAGAACTGTCTGGATGCTTTGTGTAAGTATGTTCTCCAGAAGCACTGAGCAAAGGCAACGTGTTCTGTAGCATTAAACCTTTCCTCACACAGAGATCACAGGTGCCCCAAAATGGCAGCCTTTTATTAACTACTTATTGGCATCTCTGCCAAAAGAACCCCAAGATTGTATTTGAAACCTTACCTGTTCTTAGATTGATTTTGTTACAGTGACTTATACCATCATGAAGAGTGACTTATTTTGTCTGCTATAATAGGAAAATGACATTGACTTTAGAAACAAGTTATTCTTAATTTTTATTGAATTTGAACAGTTAGCATTTCCACAGCAGTACATGCCTGAACTTTTGTTTAAATATAAGATTGTCATATAATAACATGATTATATTTCTTACAGAGGTATGCAGTAAACATGGCGAGAATTTCAGTGAAAAGTACATATGTGCAATGATTTTTTTTTAATCCCATGAGAATTAATGGCAAGCCACAAAGTTGCATGCTTCCAAATAGTTTAAATGAGATCCTCTGCATCACCATAGCACTGTGTGTCTCAAATTGTCTTTGTAAGACAATTACACTCCAGGAACCATCTGTTAGAAAAGCGTATTATAGCAAAAATACTAAAAGCAGTGTAAAGAACAAATTTACTATAGCTTTCAGGTTTAGAAACTATTCATATTTACTTTATTTTGCTTGTCCCTGTATCTCTCATTTCAGGCTATGTTACCTTGCCATTCCAGAGTGCTGTAGTTTGATGTTTTTTTGGGGGGGAGGGGCAGTGTATTCAAGTCCTCTCTGTAGAAATTTGAACTTATTTATTTCTTTTTAATACATAAGAATGGCTGTGGCATTTTATTGTATCTGCATTCCAGTAAATACTCTTCTAAGAGTAAACAAAGTTGTTCTTTCTCCCTCCTCCATTATTCTCTTACTGGGAATACTCAGAATTGAACTTAGTCATCAAAAGTGCCAAATTCTGGAGGGAAAAGGCAGAGTACCAACATGTGGTACTTGCTGTATAGAGGTATAAATGTACTGCTGTTTTAAGTATGTTAGTATTCATGGGTGAACTAGTTTCAGGGGATGTGTGATTGTATTAAATTTGCAATAGGTGTTTTTTCAATGACTTAGGTTGGCTGAAATTCACCCTTACATCTTTATTCAGCTGAGTATCAGGATGAATCCTGCTTTTGACTGCAGGGTTCCTATTGAATTCAGTGAGAACTTTGCCTGCATTCCTGAGCAGAAGTTGATTCAAAGACCAGAAATGATCTATTGTGTGTCACTATTTTTGTCCATGTTTCAGGGAGTGCTGTAATGATCTGGTAGTTTCTCCAAGGTTGACTAGTAATTATATGTAATATTCAGATAATAAGAACAGCATACAGCACTTTATAAAATTTCTCTATGTGTATATGTTTTGTATGCATTGTATATGATAGCACATCTGTTTGCAACTAAGAACACCAATACAGGATTGCTTTATTCAGGAATTGTGTAAGAAATAGTTAATGTTCAAAAGCTAATAAAAACTGCATAATCACACTTCAGATAAATGAAATTCTTCCACTTCTGTTTCAGCAATCCCAAGTTTCCCATTGTTCCATTTATGACTGTGCAGAGCTTTACTCTTGCGTTACTGACACTGCTGTGTGACATGGTGCTCATCTAATGCATGAGGGTACAGAATGAGATTAGGACAGTACTGTGGTGTAAACACTGGAAGGCTGAGATTGCTCTGCTTAGCTCCTGTTTGTGAAGCTATCGGTGTGTACTGCTGGGTGCAGTCAGTAATGAATAACATTATCATGTGATGTTCATGCTACAATTTTAAATATCCACAGTAACAAATAGTACCAGAATTACTACATTTGAATACTGTGGTGGCTGTCTGTTCTTTACGCTTCGTTCCAGTAACACCACTAAGTCCAATATGGAATGTTGTAAGTAAATAGCACTAAAGCATTAAAGGATGTGGCTTAGTGATGTGACTTTCTAGGTCAGGTTGATGGTTGGATTTGATGATCTTGAAGATCTTTCCTAACCTAACTGTGTTTCTATGACTCTTGTGACACTAGCTTTGTTCTCCAAGTTGTACTGTCCAGCTCCTATCTGTTGTTCACCACACTAGTCCCCTTGCTGGAGTTATGGTGGTTACCCTTGTAAAATCACTCTGCACAGCAATGGGAAAGGAGAAACTGAGGGAAGTTATGCTGTCGTGCCCCTCCAGCAGGACCACCTAGTCTAGGTTTGGCCAGAGGTATGTCCATTGGAGGGTGTGCTTTACAGATGCTGTGCTTGCCCACGTTCACAGTAGTAGCTGTATGCAGGATGCTCGTGTATGTTTTAGATTAGATTCTTGCCACTTCAGAAAAGTCAGTCAGTTGCTTGTAAAAAGTTGTTCTGTCTTCATGCAACTTAGGCAGGTGGAAGGTATCAAAACCAAGAGATGTAATGTCTTCATGCAGTTAACATGAACACAAACAGAAGTATCCCAGTTCTTCATTCCTCTGTTTCTGCCATCTTATACTCAAGAATAAGCAAGGAAACAAATACTTTAACACTAGAATGTACTTGCTTTCTGTGGAATCTTTTTGACATCACTACTATTTTTCCTTCTATTTGCAAAAATCGTCTTTGCCTAAAGATTAAGGCTTCTTGTGAAAATGCATTTGTCTGAAAAGAATCAACCAGAGGCCTCTACAGTTCTAAAGTCTTTCTTCGATTCATTCAGGCAACACTTCATTGGAGCATAGGTTTTGGGCAGGCTGTCAAATAAAAGCTGATAGGAATGAACATTAAGTTGTAATTCCTGTCAAAAGGCTTTGAAATAAACTTGACTCAGCTTTTATTGAAAATCTTTTTTTTTTTTAATTTATTTTTAAATGGTCATTATTTGTGGGGGGAATTCTTTGGTGAAGTCCTATATTCTCATTTTCCTTTCAAAGTTCACAGCAGGGACGTGCATCTGTTCTCTTACTAAGCTGATAATTAGTAAGGGAAGTGAAGGTTATCATCAGACTATCTTGCTCAGTGGTTTTCAGTCCATGGTTTGATTATGTACACAATTCTCAGCTAGAACAACTGTATTCTCAAAATGCCTAAATGTCATCATCTTGGAAACAAGGGCAGCATGAGAAAAAAGATATCCACAATGGTGCATGTATATACATCTGATAGTGGTGCTGTCAAATGTCTGATTGCTGGGTTTGCTGGTTATTTTAATTCCTTGTTCCTCTCCACAGCTGCAAGGAAAGCTCAAACAGAAGCAATGGTAGCACTGCTGCTTCTTATACAGGCATTTACTTAGTGGGAGCTTGAATCAATAGCCTGATTTTTTTTAATTGCAGTATAAATTGTGTTTTCTTTTACATCTCCAAATAATGCCTAGGGACACAAAATGTATTATGTACAAAATCTCCACAGTTCAAATATGCATTATTTTAAGCATAGCTGACAGCTGCAAATACCAGCTTCAGAAGGAAGTAGCATGGGCAAAGCCTTCACAGTGTGATGCTCAGCATTAAAGCTGATTCCTGCAAAATAGTCAGCAGACAGAGTCAAAACTATCGACCTCTGCAGAGCAGACAGTGTGGCTTCCGTGTACTTTCCAGCCTTCTGTTCAAATGCAAGCAAAGTAAGGGAGCTGCCAGGTTATAAAACTTAGAGGAGAAACTATCATCCGAAATAGGAGAGGGGAAAGGGGGGCTGCAAAGCCAGCAGCACACTGAACAGAATCCTGCTAATGAGTAAGAAAATAGATNTGAAAATCTTTTTTTTTTTTAATTTATTTTTAAATGGTCATTATTTGTGGGGGGAATTCTTTGGTGAAGTCGTATATTCTCATTTTCCTTTCAAAGTTCACAGCAGGGACGTGCATCTGTTCTCTTACTAAGCTGATAATTAGTAAGGGAAGTGAAGGTTATCATCAGACTATCTTGCTCAGTGGTTTTCAGTCCATGGTTTGATTATGTACACAATTCTCAGCTAGAACAACTGTATTCTCAAAATGCCTAAATGTCATCATCTTGGAAACAAGGGCAGCATGAGAAAAAAGATATCCACAATGGTGCATGTATATACATCTGATAGTGGTGCTGTCAAATGTCTGATTGCTGGGTTTGCTGGTTATTTTAATTCCTTGTTCCTCTCCACAGCTGCAAGGAAAGCTCAAACAGAAGCAATGGTAGCACTGCTGCTTCTTATACAGGCATTTACTTAGTGGGAGCTTGAATCAATAGCCTGATTTTTTTTAATTGCAGTATAAATTGTGTTTTCTTTTACATCTCCAAATAATGCCTAGGGACACAAAATGTATTATGTACAAAATCTCCACAGTTCAAATATGCATTATTTTAAGCATAGCTGACAGCTGCAAATACCAGCTTCAGAAGGAAGTAGCATGGGCAAAGCCTTCACAGTGTGATGCTCAGCATTAAAGCTGATTCCTGCAAAATAGTCAGCAGACAGAGTCAAAACTATCGACCTCTGCAGAGCAGACAGTGTGGCTTCCGTGTACTTTCCAGCCTTCTGTTCAAATGCAAGCAAAGTAAGGGAGCTGCCAGGTTATAAAACTTAGAGGAGAAACTATCATCCGAAATAGGAGAGGGGAAAGGGGGGCTGCAAAGCCAGCAGCACACTGAACAGAATCCTGCTAATGAGTAAGAAAATAGATTGAGGAAGGCTAAGACATGGTGAGCTAAAGATAAATCTGACAGCACTTTAACATGGCTGAGGCTGGAAGGGGCCCCTGGGTGCATCTGGTTCAACCCCTGCTCCAGGAGGGACACCCAGAGCAGGATGCCCAGGCCTGTATCTGGTACATTTAGTATTTCAGTTTGCTATGAGTAATATGTTAGCAGTGTATACAACTACTATGACTTGTTTTTTGTAATTCTACCTGCATAATTTCGTAATTTTTCATTTGAAAAACAATTGGCTGATTTTTATGCAGAGAAGTGCCACAACACTATGAAATTTCACTGATACACACAAGGGATTCTCTAAAGACAACCGAAGGAGCAGATGAATGAATGTCAGCACCAGTTTGGACCAAAGATCATGTCTAGCCCTTTATGCTATCCCTAGCAATGACTCATAGCCGATGAATAGCCAAGTGCAACCTGGTCTAGGGAGCTGCTTTGGCAGGGAGTTGGACTTGATGATCTCTGGAGGTCCCTTCCAACCCCTACGGTTCTGTGATTCTGTGAATTACCAACTTTGGTAATTGCTTTTCATCAAGATGTATATGATTTTAAGAGTTTTATTAATACAGTTTAAATACAAGAGGTAAACAAAAGTATATTGAGAACCTCAAAAATTGCTTTCCATTGTGAAGAGTGGTGCTCATCTCTTTAAGCAAAATAAAATCCGTCAGCCTTGAAAACTGAACACATCCTGGGGAAGATGAGAGCTTTATTCTTTTCTGCATCATTAAATAAATTAACTAAATCTCAGCAGGGGAGTTGTTTGTGAAGTTTCAGTGCTTTAAAACATACTCAGCTCCATGAAGAGATTCAGCTTGCTAGTACCATTTATCCGCCTGCTCTTAGGCACAATGCATAGGTATTCCTTGGTGTGTAGGTCAGAGCACAGGCTGCCTGCTTTCCAAGGACAGCTCCTCTCCCCCGTGCTGCTGCAGCACAGACTCCTGCCATGCTTGCTGCCTGTCAGAACAGATGAGGAAGGGCCTGCCCCCCACCCCCACCTCACACACCACAGCAGCAGGAGTGAGGGGCCTACAAATGTGGACAGTTCAGATGTCTACAGCAGCAAAGCAGTTGCTGGCTCTGGCAGTGGAGACAGGAGCTTTTCAGAGGGATGTCCTTTTGTTTTCAAACACTCAGCTCTGGTGTGGGTGCGCTTCAGGCGGTTGTGCTCTGCTTGGATCTGGCTCTGATCACCATTAAGCAAAGGCTGCAGAAGGTTAGCGGCGCCGCTAACATGGTTATTGCTGCCTGATAACGGCACTGATGATGCAGAGGAAAATGTCAGGACTTTGATAGTCAGTTTCCCAGTAATGGAGCAATCAGTGATAAGGAACAGTGTATTTATCCTGAATTCTGACTGCCTTGCTACACAGACAACTTCCTTGACAAGACTCATCTCATGCCTTTCCTCCCTTCAGGTAAGGATTCCTTGCTACACACAACTGTGTTATGCCACCCTGACTTGATATACATAAATAATGCTTTTTTGAAGGGATTTCAGTTATTTGTGCTTTGGAGACAACAAGTTTTAGTGTACAGGCTCAGTGAGGCCTGATGCAGGGGAAGGGCAGATTATTCACCTCACAATTTTCTGTAACTCACACAATTGTGTTCATTAGGAACCTGTGCTTTACATGCAAATCAGGGAAGAGACGCCCAAGAACTACAGTCACAGTGGTTACCTTGTAATAATTACCACCTCCATAAACAAGCCTGATGCATCCCAGTGGGTACCCACCATGAGATTACTTCTGTGCAGCACTGCTGAGCAGAACTCACCATTGTTAGCGCTGGGGAGAGGCCCCTCCTCCTCCAGGCCCTGCTGCAGCCGAGGGAGCCGTGTGTGCTCTGGCAGAGGCACCGTGCTTCCTGGGTTAGGAAGAGCTGACCCATCATGAGTGCTCTCATTCCACCCCATCATCCTTCCACAGATCCACCTCACTTGTTGCATAGGTTAAGCTACATCCATGAAGATGTCTGTCCAGACTTCTTTTGCTATCAGTTCTCAGTGCCAGCTATTACATGTGCTCAAAACAAAGATGATAAAGAGTGTGGAACAACCCCCTTACGAGGAAAGGCTGAGAGACCTGGGTCTGTTCAACCTTTAGAAAGAAGACTCAGAGGGGATCTGATCCATGTCTATAAATATCTAAGGAGCAGGAGGCAAAGGGACAAGGCAGGACTCTCAGCAGTGTGTGGTGATAGGATGAGGGGAAATGGCCACAAATTGAGGCTTAGGAAGTTCCGCACAAATGTGCATGGGAACTTCTTCACAGTGCAGTGACGGAGCACTGGCACAGGCTGCACAGAGAGGTGGTGGAGTCTCCTTCTCTGGAGATATTCAAGACCAGCCTGGACCTGTGCAACCTGGGTTAGGGAGCTGCTTTGGCATGGGGGTTGGACTAGGTGGTCTCTAGAGGTCCCTTCCAACCCCTACAATTCTGTGAAAACAATGTAGTGGTTCTCAGGTATTTACCAAGTGCCTGAGGAATGTGTTTTTGAAGGAGGCTGATGATCTGACAGTTGAAGCACGAACAACACTCATCTCCCAGGCACGCAGATGTTCTGGCTGACTGTGGAAGGACACAGCTGGCCCTGCCCCAAGTATCCTCCAGACCCCGCATATCTTAAGAGATTTCATTTGCACAATTTGCAGGGCCCTCAGTGAGCAGCCTGTGACTGTCACTCCTGAGGTCTGATGCACGATTGCCATAGTAAAATAGCTCCAGGGCACAAACAACCCTCTAATCTCTAGATTCTTAGATTCCCTTCATTATCCTCAGGGAAGGACAACCATGCTCTCTGATCTTGCAGAACAGCCAGATCTTTCATAAAGACACAGATACTGCAGCAGAGAAGGTGTCAGTTCTCATGGACAAAATGCATGCAAAATATTTTCCTTCTGCTCTCCCTCCATTCCCCTTTCCTTGCTCCTCCTTTCTCCTTTTGTTTTGAGAGATTCTGGCTTCAGGCATCACTGAGGAACCCGAGGAAGGCTGGCAGACTTACGGTTAACTTCTAATCCTTTATTTGTTATTAAAGATCGGCGGCTGATACTAGATGATGAACATAAACCATTCGATGGCTTCACAACTATCCTTTTGGCACCTATTTTTTGACATTTTTATTTGATTAATGGGTTTGCTGTCACACAAATATCTGACCATGTCTAAGAAAAAAATAATTTAAAGGATGGCAAAAATGGTTGTTTACCACCTCAGTTAACAGCTTAGGACCTCTGTAATTACTTAAACAGAAATATGGCACAGACTGTGTGGTCTGCCTGGACAGATGGGAGCACAGGGAAATTTTATCTGTTTTCTTACTCAGCTCTGCTGCTGTTCCTGTGAAAGCAGAATGCAGCTTGTAATCTGGTGGCAGTTCTAAGTCCCATGGAAGTGAAGGCAGACTTCCATGCATTCATTGTATGCAGAGGGGCATTTCATCACCCATAGGTCTGGACATACCATTAAAGTCTGAAGTTTAAGAATGCCTTGACTTTTGGAGGGAATCTGAGTGTCTGACCTCTGCAGTGGCATCAAAACCCTGGTACAAGCAACAGCAATATTTTGTCTCTCTGACTAAATTTTGCTGGAGACTACCAGTGGTCAGTGCTGGAAACTTTAATGAGGCAGCTTGCTTTATAAGCTGCACAGAGAGCCAGATGGTACCAATTCTGTGATCCTGAAATATAAATTATGTATTATTTAATACAGATTCCCAAGTCCCCGCAGGATTGCTAATCAGCCACTTAATAGCTTTTCACTTTAAATGTACTGAACTAAGTAATAACTTGATGTCATTCCTAACACAGTGATTAAGTATTCAGTTTACAAGACAAATGGAGACTCATTAGAGTCAATCAGAGAAGAATAACATGAACAAAAATTGTGGGTATTTATTGCAGTTTCTCAAAAGAGTATTTTACCAGATATTTTGAAATAAAAAGCTTCTTCTTTGTTATCCTGTGAAAGTACTGCCTTCTTCATAAAGAACTTCTAATGAGATCTCTTCCAGTCCTGATGTTTTGTGGTAATCTGACTGTATGACGTCATCATACATCAGTGTGAAATTAAGTGGTGAGTGTGGCTATGTATCTTCCATTGACTATTTCTTCGCAGTCTATTTTAAGCTTTTGCTCTTGTAATAACCAGAATGAAAGAAAGCTTCACTCTACGTAATGCAATAGGAACTGAATCAGCAGCCAGTGACTTCCAGTACACTGGCCAGGAAAGAGAAAGGAACCTCTGATATGCTTAGCTGATCACATTTGCTTAATGTGAAAAATTCAGGGAGTTTGACAGTAACTTAAAGATCAATGACATGGGGAATGCAAAGTACATTTAATTAGATACACACATTCCAATATTTATGATTTGAGTTTGTTATGATTTCAATTCCATCCATCTCTGTAAATTTTTTACTATATTCAACCTACTTTTTTTTTTATTTTTTTTTTTATGAGGTTGTATGAGCTGTGATAAGGCTGCTAAAAGCCAATTTCAAATATTAGAGCAATGCTAGTACATTGTAATTTAGAAACTGGAATGAAATTATTTCCACTAAGCCAATAATTTCTGAGTGAAATATGAAGTAACATCATGACTAGATTTAGAGAAAGAAAGCTGTAGACAGATGCTGCTTTCCAGAAACTTGCTGAGCACTTTTCCCCTGAAATTCTCTGCAGCACAGCAGCAGCTGTGGGCTTCAGATACAGCATTCAGGGATCCTATTGATTAAAGATGGTTTTGTTATTGTTTAAAAGAATCACTCAGGCTCTGCTAATTAACAAATAACCTATGTATTCCAAATGACTTCCAGTAAAGCTCCCGTTTTAACTTCCTGTTTGCAGTAATGGCATGCTTCTCTTCTAGATTATTTGGTATTATTTGTATTTATGCCAAGGTTGTGTTTTGTACCAACTTTTGTGAAGATAAAGCTATCATGGTCATCTCCTAGAATCTCACACTCAGCTTTGTCTTCATTAAGAGATCATAGAATCATTGAATAACCAGGCTTGGAAAAGACCTCCAAAATCATCTAGTCCAGCCGTCCACGTAGCACCAATATTTCCCACTAAACTATATCTCTTAGTACCATGTCTAAACATTACTTGAACTCCTCCAGGGATGGTGACTCCACCACCTCCCTGGACACTGTGTTCCAATGCCTGACCACTCTTTCAGAAAACAAACTTTTCCTAATATCCATCCTGAACATCCTGGTGCAACTTGAGGCCATTCCCTCTAGTCCTATCACTAGTTACATGGCAGAAGAGGCTGACCCCCAGCTCACTACAACCTCCTTCCAAGTAGCTGGGGAGAGCAATACGGTCTCCCTTGAGGTTCCTATTCTCTGGACTAAACAATCCCAGTTCCCTCAGCCGTTCCTCATAAGGTCTGTGCTCCAGACCTCTCACCAGCTTCACTGCCCTTCTCTGAACACGCTCCAGGACCTCAACATTGTGGCAGGCCCAAAACTGAACACAATACTCAAGATGCTGCTACTCCAAGACAACAGGATGTTGCATTTAAGTAAGAGAACAGAAAAGTTTGCAGAAAAAACCTACTTGTAAGTGTGATCTGAGCTTCTGCTGAGGATCTGACAGCCTTCTTACTCTGTTTTGTACAACAGAGGGGAAGAAACTGAAGAACTAAGAAACTTGTTGCAACTCACACTGAGAAGCGAAAACAGCCATAACCTGACCCTCATGTGGTGCTGCATACATTAGGCAAAACTACACTGGAGCCTTAGTTGCTCTGTTGTTTTAAGCTATTGCAAGAGATTTGGAAGAAGGTTTGTTTGTGTAACAGAGAAATCAATTATAATCAATAATATTTTGTGCCTACAGGTGCCATTTTACAAATAAAAGGACTACAGGAACAAATAGAATTTGAAAGCAAAATGTTCTGTGCCTGAGTTCAAAGTGTGCTAATTGATCACGTTAATGCAAGTTAACATTGATTTTAGAAATCTTCTGAGACAGATTTCATTTCACCCAAGTAACGTATGTTGCCTTCATGGAGATGCATTTTTGCTGCCCTTTGAAACTATGTTTGGATCTGCTGGAAATCTGCACTATGCAGTCTGCCCAACAATGAGTTTTGGTGGTGTAACCATCAGCTGAGAGCATGGGGCCTAAGAGAGCTTTCCTGTACTGCTCCATGGCAGATACAACTGCAAATTTTTGTTTAGTTGGTTAGGAACATGCAGGGGTGAAAAACTTGCCTTCTTTGCAAGAAGAATAAGATATTCTATCAGAATCTCCCAAAACCTGAGGCTGCAGCTTCTTGGTCTTCCTGTTGGATATTTCACTGTTAGGTCTTTGAGTGTCAGAGATTTGAAAATGGGTAGCAGATGAACAAGGTCTCATTTGAGCTACTGAATTCAGAAAGGAGTAAGCACATGGAAGAACTTTGTAATAGCAATATGCTTATTTTGTGAAGTAAACTCCAGCCCAAGCAGTAGACTCATCCCAACCTAACTTAGCTGCTCTGTTCCACTGACCATCTTATCTACCTCCACAACTAAAACAATATGAGCTTTTATTACTGCTTACAGCAAAGCTGGTGATGTTTTAGTGGAAACTGCATCAGTTATTGCTCAAGTCAGAACATCCTGACATGAGAAATTAATATTTTCCAAACCCCAGTTAACTAGGCTGAATGAAGATTCAATGATAGGACTTATTACTGGTGTTCTGTAGAAGTCATAGGTGTATAATTATTTCTGGAACATTTAAGTCAGCATTTACTCGTGACATTTAGGCAGTAGAAAGATTTTCATGAGAAAATTTGGAAAAGAGCAAATTGTAAGATAAGGCTAAGTTTGAAGGACAGTTTAAAAGCTGAAATTACGCATGTCGGAACGCCGGGAGACAA
>VXAB01011516.1:0-22554 GCA_013399175.1 Odontophorus gujanensis
AATAAAATAAAATAATAAATTAAAAAGAGACAATTTTGTGTCTTCCTCCATTGCTTCTCTTTATTTTTGTTTTGCCAGAAGCATGGAGAACGTATGTGTGTTATCTGGACTGTGCTTAAGTAAATACATATAATAAATTTCAGTGAGGACAAAGTACACAATTGTGGCAGTGTTTCTTCTGTGTGGATATTATTTCTTCACATTCATCCCTTTCTTACATAAAAGTAGACTGTAAAATGCAACAGGTACAGAGAGTGCTTGTGCAGTCCTTTCTCAGGTAGTCATCATCTTAGCCATCAGACAGCTCCCTGAAACTAGTGGAGGTGGATGACATGTCCAGAAAAGAGGAGTACACTGGATATTTATTTCTGGGCTTGCTACTATTTGTATGAATAAAGACAATACAACAAACACCACTAAAAAGTTAACAGAAAGGTGCTCTTCAGCAGTAAATCTGTGTTCAGTTTCACTGATGTTAAGCTATTTTCCGTACTATAGAGGGTGATGCTGAAATTGCCTGGACTGAAAGTAATAGATAAAAAACATATAAAAAACATAGAATAGGCACAAAGCTGTTACATGATCTCAAGTATAACATGCTCAGCACTGCAGGGAAGGAATACAGAGAGGTCCCTCTGTGTCTCCCAGTAAGCCTGTGACTGTCTTGAAACTATTGTAGATAACAAAGAGAGTTAAGTTGTAAATGTACAGAGGAAGATTTTAGCTTGACAGAAAATGATGAATAAGAGCATGGTTAAGAAAGAACAGTGCAGGAAAAATCTGAAAGGAATGGAAAGTACCTGGTACCTTTGGTCTAGACATTATTGTGAGGAAGTACTGGTCTATTTAGTTTCTGCTAACTGTAAAATGAGATAAGTATGATTTTGAATGAAATTTAAGATGGAAAGTGAAATTGAAAAAAGAAATTTTTTAGAGAATTAGATACCAAAATGCTGTTTTAGATCTTGTAAACCTATTTTTATTTTTTTCTTTTGCCACATATTTAATTTACTCCTAAAAAGTAGGACTTGGATTTTCAAGTTTCTTTAGATATGTTTCTTATCTTATGGGCTGTACAAGGTTTTTTTTTAGTTTGATGGAGTTTGAATAGTTTTTTGAAAGAAGTATATTTTACACTGAAGTTTCCAATTTAGTACTCAGAAAATGTCAGTTCATATCTTGGCCTTGAGATATTCCGTTACGTTGAACAAATCCCTTATGCAGTGGTGCTTTTGGAATATGTTAAGTAGTAGCCTATCGTGCTAGAAGGATTTAATGTTACTTCTATAAAGACTCTGTGACTTGCATAATATGCTGAGAAGGGTCAAAAAGAGCAAGATGAAAAGTAGGTAGAGAGAAATCAAAATAGCCCTTCCAACAAGAAAGAATGACTCAAGGCTTGATGGGAAAACCACTGTTATTTTAGGGTTGAAAAAAGACATCTTTGCTAGTTGCAAAACATAACAATTCAGTCCTTGCAGACCATATTTCAAGAAAATCTTCCTCTTCCAATAAGTTTAGAAATTAAGATGCTGTAGCATGTGCTAAGCAGGACTGATATATTGTTAATCTGAAAGCTGTCCTTCAAAGTGCAGTTGCTCTGGGGCTCAGAAAACTTGAGCTGTGCCAAACCCTTTGCTTGTCTGCACTTATTGCTCTGTTGTCAATGGTTTATGGGCTGGTTTGGCCCAGTTATGTCATGACTGGGGCGGGGGGGGGGACCCACTGACCCACTGACCCACTGACCCACTCCTTTGGAAAGGGGAAGGGGGAAAGGAAAAATGGAAAAGGGAGATGGGCTTAAAAAACAGTGGCAACAATCTGAGGAGGAAAGCTAATTTACTAAATAAGATATTGGAATGCAAAATAACACAATATAATTGTAATTTAAGCTAATAAATCAAGTAAAATGAAAAAAAAAAAAAAAGAATTTCCCATAAACCAAAGGCCTTACTCTAAACACTGAAGGCAAGAGGGCTAGCAAGCACCCGCTGCTGGGTCAACCTGAGAAGAAAAAGCCTGTGTCTTGTGATATGCAGTTTTTATCTTTCCCTCTGAGCAGAAAACGGAAAAATGCAAAGCAATGCAAAGTCCTCTGGGGTATGTAGTTCTTCTTCTGAGACAGATGTACCTGGAGCTATTGATGATCCACGGAGCTGGAGCATTAACTCTTTAACTCCCACTGCACTACATGATGTTATGATGTGGAATATCAATAACAAAAATCATAAAACCATTACACTCTGAAGAACTGCACAAATAGAAAATATATTTTAGAATTAGGAAAGACTAGATTTTATACTTGCTCTTACTACTTATCCACATTAAAGAGAAAGTTTTATGGGAAAAAATCTGTAGTTAATTTTTTACTTAGCTACTTTTTACTTTTCTCAGTAGAGTTTTCTGTAGGACATTCCCTGCAGAAATACCTAAGCTCCTTATAATTAGTTGATTAAGGCATCAGGCACAGAAGGCACATGTAACAATAAGTAAATAAATAAATAAATATTTTTCAGCAATCTCTTTCTTTAATACACACACAAATAGTGGTTATCTTCCTAATCTTGGCAAAGAAAATGAAGTACCATATTCAGTTAAGACTGACAGAACATAATTTTTAAGGTCATCCACCACTAGATGTTGGTGGTTATACCGCTAGTTAAATATATGTATTGTGTTATTGCACCTCAGAATGTGTATTAGTAAGATTTTGTACTTTCCAATTCAAGTATCCTCTTTAGAGTAGACTTGCACTGGCATTACCCTATTTTAACATATGAAGTTTCAGATGCTGCATGAGTATATAAAGACAGATACAGGAGGAAAATTTCCTGAATCATAGCTTAATTCAGGTAAGAAATGGGTCATACCTGCAATTTATTTTTGTACCACAACATTGGCATACACTTCATTTTATTGATATCAATAAATCAATATTATCTGGTAAATTATAGCAAAAACATCTTCCCAGCCACCTGATGTAAGTGGTAGTTTTGGTATAAATAATAGGGCTTGTTTTCTAGTGTTCTTTGCTAGTAGAATCTATCGAATGCAGTACTAAATAAATATTTATGTCAGTGTCTACTCATTGAGATATGGTTACCTAGACAGAGCATTCTATTAAAAATACATCTAATTTACTTGTAGTTGTCACTCCATAAGTGCGAGAATTAATACTTTCACCAGTAGACTTTGTCAGGATTCATGATGAGAGGTCACAAAAATGCTATAGGTCAAAATGTCAATTAGCTTTCCTGATAGATTGTATCTGGAATGCTACAGCTCTATCTTTAAGCAAACTGATAGTCTATCTCAACAAGAGACCACTTCCATGAAGATTTTATAAAATGTTATAATTGAAGCAAACTACCGAATTATACTGTACAGGTAATGTAATGCATTTGTGGTTCCCAGAAAGCAATTAATTGGATATAACAGTGTTACATATGTCAAAAGAAATTTGGTGATATTCTCAACGTAAGGGGAAAAAAAAGTTGTTATAGAAACAGATACCAATATAGCAATATGTTCCCACAAGCTGAGAATATACTTTTGCTTACCTGGTTCTAAACCAAGATGAAGATTCCCAAGGTACAGGAAGCTGCTTTGATATATGGAGATCATTGCATATGTGGAGATCAATTAAATAGCTTTGGTGTGACTTACCTTATCTGGCAGTCTAAGCATGCCCTTAGGGTGGTAAAGAAAGGGCACCTGGAACTTAGGCTTTAAAAATGCAGAGGAGACTAATATTACTGAGTGCATATCCCAACGTTTAAAAGGTCATTTCTTAGCTTTTAATATGATACCAGTTTACTTTTGCGTCAGTAACAAAAGGATAGCATTTTGATTATTCCTTCATAGAAGCATAGTTTGCTGTTTTTCTTTTTTTGTTTGTTTGTTTTTTTATGGAGGTTATTTTCATCATACAACATATCAGTGGATCTGATAAAAGTAAGCAAGAGTGGATTGGAGTAAGACAGAAAAGCTAGTATATGGTCTTTCTAAGTGAGAAATCTTCCTGATGGATATGGTGTAGAAGCATGGTAGATTACAGTGTACTATCAAATAGCAGGAGGTAAGGAACATGAACATGGGGCACAGAGGAAGGGTGTAATCGCAACTGAGGTTACGGACATTCTGCTGTAGTTTAAAGTCATCAGTGAGATGCAAACTTATGCATGATATCCCAGCTGGCAAACACTGTTTCAGAGCAGTTATGAACTAGTATGATTAAATAAGCATCTTGTTTTGTGATTAAATTCTTTGAAGCTTAGCATTAAAATTGTTTTGAATTTTTTAACTGTATTACACAATTGCTAGTATAAAATTATCTTCATACTCTGCTTATTGAATGTTAAATGTGGTTACATGTTAAATTTTACATTAAATGTTAAATGACATTAGACTTTTTTCTTTTTCTTTTTCTTTTTTAAAAGGAGAAGATATTTAAATGGAGAAAATGAAGAACTTCATCCACAGAGAGTAGCATGGAGAAAGGCAGCTAGGTCCATGCATAAACTGGAAGAATGCTTCTAGGGGAAATTATGCAGACACTTGTCCTGTGTCCAAGGAGAAAAAGAAAAAGGGTCAGAACTATAACCAGCCCTGCAGCTATGGTGAAGAGTAAAAATGGAGAGATCAGTTCATTATTATGACTGTACTTTTTTCAGAACATCTTTCTGAACCATTTTAAGTAAAAAACTTCTTTGAACTTTGACTTTGATAAGTATAATGTGGTTTTAAAACTGTAAGAAACTGGCTGTTAAAATTAGTAGATATAGATATGTTAACTAACAGTTTGGTTGACTACTGACCACTATAATAGACACTCCGATTTATAGTATTTTCTTGTGCCAGAACTCGTGACTTTTCAATAAGTAATCTGTCATTCTGAAAAGAACAATGATCATTTCATTAGTCACAGTGAAATAGATTATTTTTTGGCTGTATTTATCAAGAACTCTATTTAGATGATATTTCAAAAGCTAAAACATGTCATGATTGTTTACTTCTAATCATCAAACATGCTCTGTTTCCAGTGTTAGGTTTAGTTTCTTATCTTTGTAAATGGAACAGAACATTTTTTAAAAACATATGCATTTATAGAATAAAATTGTTCAAAATTCATTCAAAATATAGCTGTACTTTTAGAACACAAAACTACAAGAAAATGCTGTTAGTCAGTCCTATAGTAGAAACTTTAAAAATGCAGTGATGAGAAGATCTGATATGCAGGTTACACATAAGATTGATTGATTAATACTGTACTTAAATTCACTATATGATAATCAAAACTAAACTGGGACAGATCTGTAGTTTTTCTTCTCTATTATTCCTATACACATTTTAGGGAATGAAATGAACATGGTCATACTGTCTCTACAGCTCTCTTACTTCTAGTAGCTTTTTATTCAGTTTCTTTCAGACACAGCAGAGGGCTATGAATCTTGAAGAGATCAGTGGACAAGGAAAAGCGCCACTGATCTCATCTATCCGAACTTCAGTAAGGCCTTTGACATGATACTCCACAACATCTTTCTCCCCAATTTGGAAAGATATGAGTTTGATGGGTAGGCTGTTAATGGATTAAAAACCAGATGCAGCACAGAGTCCTGAGAAAGGTGGTGATTAGCTTAGTGTCTGGATGGAGATTATTGATGAGAGGTATCCTCCAGGGTTCAGTGTTGGGACCAGCAACATTAACAGTGGGATTGAGTGTACCCTCAGCGAGTTTGCTGATTACATCCAGCTGTGAGGTGTGGTTGACACACTTTAGGGATGGAATGGACCTAGACAGGCTTGAGCAGTGAGCACAGGTGAAACTCATAATGTTCAGCAAAACCAAGAGCAAGGTCTTGCACCTAGGTCAAGGCAACACCCACTACCAGTACGAACTGGGGGATGAAAGGATTTAACACAGCTCTGCCAAAAAGGACTTGGGGATACTAGTAGATGTCAAGCTGGACATGAGCCAGTAGTGTGCCTTCTCCCAGAAAGCCCAGAAAACCAAATGTATCCTGGGCTGTATCAAAAGTAATGTGGCCAGCAGGTGGAGGGAGGTGATCCCGCCTCTCTACTCTAAGCTGGTGAGACCTCACTGGGGATGCTGCATCCAGATGTAGAGTCCTTGCTACAAGAGGAGTCACAGACCTGCTGGGCCACAAAAGTGAAACAACAAATGGAACACCTCTCCTGGAAGGACAGGCTGAAACATCTGGGACTGTTCAACTGGGAGAAGAGAAGGCTGTGAAGTGACCTGATAGCAGCCTTTCAATATCTAAAGTGTAGCTACAAGAAAGAAGGGGACACAGTTTTTAGCAGGATCTGTGGAGACAGAACAAGGGGAAATGGTTTCAAGATTAAAGAGGGTAGATTTATGTACCTCACTGCCAGAAATGTGGTGCATGCTCTGTCCCTGAAGACTGAAGGCAAGGCTGGATCAGGCCCTTGGCAACCTGATCTAGCCATGGATGTTCCTGTTCATTGCAAGGGAATTGGACTAGTTGACCTTTAAAGGTGCCTTCCAATTCTAAATTTTCTATGATTCTACAATTCCATGAATTTAAGTTCTTTCCTGTATGTTTCATGAGAAAAAAATGTGGCCAGAAGAGGAAAGAAACCCTCAGTACATTCCCTCTGAAAGCTCCAAAAATGGAAGATCTGTCATTAGAGTCAGAGAAAAACAATGAGATAAGTGCATTTATGAATATACAGATAACAATAAAATCTTGTCAGAATTAAGAATCATGAATCTATACTAAGATGCTTTCATCAGTGTGAGTGAGAAATGTCTTTGCCTTGTAAAAGGTAGAAAAAATAAAATAAAATTGAAAAAAACATTCTCAAGAAGTTTAGAGAGGGCAAAGGGTACTTGCTGTAAATCTAAATGTCAGTCTTAAGAAAGAATTCACAAATATTTTACCAGAGTCAAAATATGAAAAACAAAAATGTTGCAGTAAATAAGTAGTTCCGTTACTATTCCATTACCACTCCAAGTAGTTCCAAATAATTAAGGCTTCTGTCCTACCACCAGTGCTTAAAAAATAATAAATCTAAAAAACAAGAATTGTAAAGCCATTGCCCAAAAACTTAAAATTACTGATCTTGTACTACTTTTCTTCCAAGCATCACTCAATATTGCCGAGAAGAACAGTAATTATAACATCAGGCATCATAACTATTTAATTCAGTAAGATGTCTCTTTCTGCCTGAGTGAAAATATCTGTTTCAACAACTGTATAGCATTTGAATAACAGTTTTAAATACATTTAGTGAGATGAGTTCTGTATGGTTTCCTCCATCTGTTTGGTGTTTACTACCTCTGTAGCATTATACTTTATATGCCTGGTAAATTGAGACATTTTAATGAATTTAGAATTAAGAGTAACATAGGTGACAGCAAGATGTTTTTAATAATAAAAATGTGATGCTCCTAGACACTACTTTTCTACTGAAATCATTGCTTCCTGAATCTAATTTATTATAAAAAACTCTGTGACAAAAGGCCAAAAACAAAGACCAAAAACCCACAAAAGTGGGTATTTTCTACTTTGGTGCAACACAAGCCTTAACACAAAAGTATTGAAACCAAATACATTCATTCAGGTGAATACATCAAAATATAAAATTGTTCTAGAACAGCCTTTAGCCTGCAGTTTTCAGTAGCAATGTTAAAAATTAAGAACTGACATTTTTTTAAATCTCTGTTGAAAATGATATTGTTGATATTACTGCAATACTATATGGCAACATGTTATCCTCTTAATATACATCACAAACAACTATGAGTCTATACACATTTTTATGGCAATATTTCATGTGCACCTTTTCCTTAATGAAACTGTCTGCTGATTAAAAGTAGAAATCCTAGCAGTGCTCTTATTTACATGTATAGTTTATAAAAGACAAGGACTAGATCTGAATAAAAGAATTAATGCCAACTTAAAAGTGAAAATAAACATGATTAAGAACTGGAAGTACCCTGAGAACATAGTCAAAGGATATATTAAATAATTAGAAGGAATAGTGTGGATTGCTATGGATATAAATGAAAATTATAACTCTGAAGGTTTTTTCATTATTATAAAAGAAAAAGAATTAATCAGGGGGGAAATTAGAACTCTGGAGGTTGAGATAAAAGACGAGTTGACACAGGACAGTAAAATTATTGAAGTATTAAATTAATATTTGCTTAATATAGTTGCAAAGGCTAACACTACTGGATCAATAGTTGGCAACAGCTTCATGCTAAACTCTGCGTGTATGGAGTTAGGTTTATTTTCTCTTTCCACCATACTATAAGTTATATCTGAATTTTGCTAATATTTTTAAACTTCAGAAACACAAAATGGAAATAGATCCTTTCTACCACTGTGATGTTCATTAAATTTATGTCATGCCTATCTAATTCAGATAGGTATTCATATCCCTAGAGCAAATATTTTACACATCATTGCTGCTGATAACTTGAGCATATTGTAAAGTACATACGGAGGATTTCAGTGACAACTGTTTCCTTGCTCTCTCTCATTACTGTTTTTTACACAGAGCAAACAAATTAACGGAAACCATCTTTCCGTATAACAATATTGATGTCAGTAGGCACTCCACTGGTTCCAGCTGCCTTTGACATGACTACTGAAAATATAACCCAGAAAATGTAACTGCAATGGCTTCTTCAAAAAAACATTTCAGTAGCAAGCCAGTTAATTTATATACTAAGCTGACATTTAAAAATATGAAGCTTATTTGGAATAATTTAATTATACAGTCAGTTATTTAAATGGGGAAATAAATATTTAAATAATATTTCACAGTTAATACTAACATTTAACACGGAAATGATCACATCTCATGTCTCCTGTAAATATTTCATTGTTTGTACTCTACATGGACAATAAGAAGGGCAGACACAACAATCTTTCCATCCTATCAGAAATAATAAAAACCAAATCAAAACAAAAAAATCTATCGAAGAATCTCATCTCTCAAAGTCTAGAATTTTAATCAGTTTAGTATATGAGTAACTCAGGAACTATTTGTTCTTTTTTTCTTAGCTAATTTTAGACATATATCCTTGTTCATCAGTCATATCTACAATTTAGTCCTTAAACAGTCCAAACAAATTTTAATTAACCATTCAAACAGAACATGAAACTAAGGACATAATTCTCAGGTCTGGGTGGCAAAACAGATTTTGAAAGGATCTGGTTCCTTGCAAGTCGATGCATGGAGTGCTTCAGCTTTGTATTTGTATAGGCACAGACTCTCTTTTCTCTTGATAGTCTTTCTTTATCCTGAGTACGTGTGCACAAACTCCAATGCAATATTTGTTTCTATCCAGCAAAGCTTAGCCTTGGTAGCAGAATCAGCTAAGATTTCAATGATGGTCATGGGCCTCTTGGCACAGGAATGTGAGGCTTAGAATAAGCAGAAATATGAACATTACCATGGATGTGCACAGCCCTTAGTGACAGTGGCAGACTAAATGGAAGAGGAATAAGTGGTCAATACATCGTATGTTTACCAGTTTTGATAATAGAGGTTCTTTTCTATGCTCTTTTATCCTCAGGGGGCGGTGGGAGGTGGGAAGGAAATTTGCATTTTCTTTGCAGAGGTAAAATATTTGTCATATCAAGATATTACTATTTATTGTATTTTATTCTGACTCAGGAGAGGTGTTGGATTTACATACCAGTATTAAAGTGCTTTTAAAATTTGCAGGCACTACCATTTCTTCCGCCTCTCAGCTAAAATATTTATTCAGAAACTACTCTCATAAATAGTCATTGTTCCATTTCCCTAGCAATTTTAATGGTTCTTTTCCGAAACACTGAACACGGCATGCTAATAGAAACACCAGAAATTTGAAAAAAGTACATACAGCCCTCTCTGTGATGCAACACCTGCATCGATGACTCCTGTTTAAGAATGTTTTATCATTTCTATACATCAGTGCATATCTAACAAAACTATCTGTCCTGCAATAGCCACTGTTGCTGAAAAACACTCAAAACCTTCTTCATATGCCTGCAAAGACTGGAAATTCTTCTCAAAGTATTAAGAAAAGTACGTGGGTATCAACTGAAACTTTCAGTGAATGTACCAAATCCATTTAGCCTTTCCCTTTAAGACTTCAGAATCTAAATCTATGGTTTGCTAACTTCTGAAACCACAGATCACTTTCTGTGCTTTAGGTAAAATACAGTAGATTACATTGGATATTCTAATAAATATATACAAATATTTAACTGTATTTGCACTACTCCTCAAACCATAAAATTTCCAAAGCTATCCAAAAAGTCATAATCACTGGCAAGTAATACTCATTGGTCAGCCATATTTATAAATGGGCAAACAAAGCATTAAAAGTGTGTGGCTCCATTCATATGCTTTTCAAGTATTACTCATATGCTTTTCAAGCATTTTCATGCCAATAAATGTGGCTCCATTCATATGCTTTTCAAGTATTACTCATATGCTTTTCAAGCATTTTCATGCCAATAAATGTGGCTCCATTCATATGCTTTTCAAGCATTCATACAGAGCATTCTCAAAAGATGCATACTTGCAACATATCAATAAAAGCTGGATACAAACTGATGTCTACTTTGCATGTCTGTTATGAACATGGGAGTAATGACTCAGTGATAAAATAATATAGACCTATGGAACCAACATATCTGTTGGAAAATATATAGGAGCTTAGGATTTCCTTGTGTAGGGAAACACACTGACAGAAATGAAATGCTTTGAGGTTGGGAGGGAAATCTGCATATTTACATTTTATACATAGAAACAGCATGATAAATCTAATTAGTCTGCTCTTTTTCTGATGTAATGCAGGGTGGTGAAAGGTGGACAGATTGGAAAAACTTCATTAAAAATGTCAGGGGACTTCTGGTGCTTCTAGATCTCACTTTGAAACTGCAGAAGAAAATGGAAACGCTTTTTTCATTTGTCATACTTTCAAAAACCCTCTAAAGTATTTAAGTGGAAATGCGCTTTAGGAGAATAGAAAGGAATAAATGTAAACCACTGTTAAGTTACTGAAAGCAGTTTCTAAATTTGTTGTGTTTCAATCTTGTGACTGAATTAAATCCTATTAATAATTATCATCATAAGATGTAGCCAAAAAGCATAGTGGGCAATTGTAATGATGTTTTCTTAGTGTGATGTTTTTCAACAGATATAATCTCTGGTATGTGATAAATTTTATGATTTCAATGCCCATTTCATTCAAGAAAATGTACTGTGGTCCAGTTAGTGTGGAGGAGGCAGGGTAGAGGCTCCCCTCTGGATGACACAGTCCCAGGGACACAGGGCTAACTTATTCTCTGAAAATGAAGAACAAGAATGATCCTGACAGAAATGGAGACTGTACACATGAGGCTGAAAGAGAAGTACAATGAAAATAATGGAGAAAAGGCTGGAGTGGAAGCGTAGGTAGCAAGGACAAGGTTGAGGAAAAAAGAGAGTTTCATATTGGTCAGAGCATAGGGAGGCCCTCTGCCTGCCCTGGGTGAAAAAGGTGTTGTACCAAGAGGAAAAAAAAAAAAAAAAAAGAAAAGAAAACAACAAAATATAGTATGGTTGTGGATTCAAGCATTCAAGTCAGCAAGTTTAATACAAGCCTGCATACACAAACTTGTATTCAATTACTTGCTTTGGTAGATCTTTAGGAAAAATCTCTGAGCTCTTGAGCTACCTATGCTGTCACAATGCATACTTGTTACCTGCTCTAGTAGACTTTGTGAGCAGATAACATTTTGAAACACAAAAAAGCCCAAAATTGTGATGCCTTCAATCAAGACAGAATAACAAATAATTTAGTGCAAAAACAATTAAAAAAAAAAATCAACCTGAATCTTTTTAGAGAAGTATCTTGGTAGAGAAACCTGTTTTTATACTTTCTGAAATTGACTCTGGAACAGAGGTGAAAATGTGGATTTCATCATCAAAATAAAGAGCAGGTGTTCTGGATATTTTTCCATAAGAAATTCTCTTAGAAAGAATTAATTCATCTGAAAAAAATGAAAAAAAAATTAAAGCTGTGGTCCAGTTAGGTACAGATAAAATGAGGTAATATGGTTTACTACTTAGTATTTTATAAAACGTTTTATTTTAATTAGGTGAAGACTTAGCAACTCATCCTTTCATTGAGAAAGTAGTTAGGTGTGAATTGTCTTTGAAATGTGAATATATATTTGAATAGTTAAAAGTAATTGGAATCCTTTATAATGTACCTGCCATGCAAGCCATCAGCATTCTCGTAGTTCAAGTACATGCACTGAAAAATCTATTATGAGCTAGCAAAAGCAGCAACTCAATATTAATCCAGCCTTTAGACAAACACTATAATAGGATTTGCACATGTAAGGGGCAAATTATCTTAGTGTGTGCTCTATGTATCTAGGATATTAATATTAATATACATTGAAAGAAAAATATATACATAATCAAAATTGTTTTTATGATTAAAATCCATATATGACATTAAATTGTAAAAAATATTTTTATACCATAGTTCTTGGAATGTGAAATGAGAAGTGAGGATCCAATTTCTGTTATGCAGTGTTTCATAGAACTGAATAATGTCCAAGAAATTTTTATTGTCTGTTTCTATCTGTCAGAAGAACCTTTACTGTTTTAATGTCAGTTCAGATTTACATTACTTGCAGATCTTTATGTAGTAGATATGAGGCGGAAACACAGCACTGGTACACATAACCACTCAATATAGTTCTGTACTGTGAATCTACTGTGACTAAGCATGCATCTCAACAAAATAGCAAATTCAGTTGGCTAATAACACAGCTCTTCCCCACTGATAGCTTTCCTTCTGTCTCTGTGGACTTAATCATTTCCTATAAAGCTAGATTCCAGTATGAGTTGGAGGGATGGTGGGTTTTCCTATCTTAATTCTGAAATAATTATCTTAAGGAAAGGCATCTCTGGGTGAGCAGTAGAATGGCAAATAGTACTCTATTTTCATTTAGTGCCACAGAGGTCATTCCTGAAGTGTCAGTACAGTAGATTTGGTACCCTGTACATCAGAAGTAGCCATTACTTGCACACTGAAGAAGTGCTTCCCAATGTTTAGGTGGAATGCCCTGTTGAGCTGATTTAAATTAGATCTCAGTATTCAACTTCTCCCATTCCTATTCAGTAGTAGACAAGATGACAAAATGTGGCCATTGATTCAGAAGTTCTTCTTTCTCATGACTTTAACAGTTTGGATGGAGGCACAGTATGGATCCAAAGATAGAAAGGCTTAAAACAGCATATGATACTGCTCACATGGTAACACAAGGATCACACTGAAATGGAGTTACTTTTCTCCTCCATACCAGTCTGTAACCATCTGCTTTCTGATCTTCAGTAAATTAATTTTGATAGTGTCCCGGAGACAAACTGTCTTACTTGTCACACTGTCTTACTGGGGCTTCCTGCCTGGTTTGCTAATTTGAAGATGCAGAGGGAATCCTACTAATGGACTCATGGAAAAGTCATTATGTGGTATCATGTGACACTAACCAAAATCTCCCTTTCTTTCTATTTTTTTTTTTTTAATTTTTATTTTACTTTTTCCCCTTAAGAAATCAATGCTTAGGTGAGCAGTGAAAAGTGAGGACAGGAAGAACAGTCAAGAGTTGCTCCTGGCAGCAGCCAGACTGAAAGACTGCAGGTGTTCAGGCCCTTCCTTACCACCGGCCTACTCTTACTTTACTGTGGGTCTGGGTCCCTTCTGTTTAACAGACACTCTGTGCTGAGTACACCATCATCTGCTGTACCAGTGTTGCCACTGCTCTGGAAAGCAGCTTCTTAACCCACCTGGTCAAGGTAACTGATTTCTGTCAGATTACCCATAAAAAGAGTCCAGGCAATCAGAATACTGTGTTCAGGGCTTATAACAAAAATACACTGCTCTACTTCTCAGACTGTTTTTTAATGATAATTGGTTATGCTTCTTTCTTCAAATGTGCTTATCTAGGTATTTGAAACAATGATTTATCACAGTATCTTAACAAAGTAACTCTACATTCTGATTGTTAAGTAATTTGAGTAATATTTGATGTAATATGAGCTGACCAAGTTGTGGTGAATGAAAGCTTGTCTTTAATGTGTTCTCACTACTCCATTAGTATTTCAGATTTATTCAGTGAGATTGGTTTTAATGTAAAATAAAGAAGATCACATATTTCGTGAAAATCTGAGGTAATTAGTAGCTAGACTAAAATTGATTTGCCCTTCAGAAAAAAAAAAAAAAATATATATATATATATATTAAGAAAAAAAGTTATTAAACAAGACAATCTTTATCTTGGAGATGAAATAAAATTTCATTTTGGCAAATTTTGCTAACAAATGTGTTGCATTCATTGTAATTTTGTACCACTATAATTTTATTTGCCTGAGATACCAAAGAAGACATTAGTAGCAATCTTAAATATACTCCATCATTTTTTAAAATGAAGGAGTTTTCTTAGATCATTAACTCTGTATCCAAAGTCCTAGATGCTGTTTTGAAATAAACTGGTGGATGGTTTGAATGTTAATTCAACAGTTCTAATGTAAATACTTGCTTAATTTTATAATATTAGCAGATGTGAATACTTGATCATTTATTTTATTATATCATTTTTTATGTTGGAATATTTAAATTTATTTTATACAAAAAAAAGAAAAAGAAAGAAGAGAAAAGAAAACATTCATTAGTTAATTTCACAAAAATGTCTACTGTGTAAAAATCTAGGCTTAAATCTTCATATTTCTGACACCCTATGCTTCAAGCTATGCATTTCAAAGGTAGTCCAGAACAGGAAAATCAAAAAGACAATGAGTTTTGTTTGAACTTCATGATATTTTTTGGAAAAATGATTTTGAAACAGTTGCTGACTGGAATAAAAAAATAATCTTAGAAACATTTAGTTAGTTTAATAAATACGTGGTGGTAAAGTAGGTAATGCATATCTTAAATGTAAAACTAAACCACAGTAGATTATTATAGGGGTGCGGAAATATACTTCAATGTACATGGGAACATATAGCTCTCTATTTTCTAGTGCCTATCTACAACATAAATGTAGAAACCTTGGTTTATATGGCATTGATTTTGATCTAGCAGGCTGCTGAAAAACCTTAGTATAGAAAGAAATTATAGTCTGGTTTTAGATGAAAACTGTATAAACTGCATTAGACTGAGGGCTACTATCTTGTATAAATGCACAGGCTTTGATCAGCACTAGCTTCTAGCTTAGCTTTTAGGCACCATTGACAGAAGTAGGTATGCTTTTTAGCAGGCATTTTTCCATAGAATTTTCTAAATAATTTTTTTTTTAATTCGGTGTCTAAATTAATCATCATATCTGACAGATATATTTCATACATTTCATGATTCCATGATTTCAAAGTATAAAATATTAATCTGTAAACTCACATTCAAGTGATAAATAAATAAATAATGTTCACATATAATCCTGTTAAAAATTATACTCTATAAGAAAGCATTTATTTTTTATTAACATCACAGTAATTGCATGTGTATTAGTGAGAACTTACTGAGGTTTAGTAAGCAAATGATTGATTAATATAATTGCTCTACCCTTAGCTGAACTTTAATAAGTAATAAATTCAGATTTAAACGTTTATTAGTACACTAATGTTTTTATCCAATGGTTTAAGCACTTAATTAAAATATATTAAGCAAGCATAGTAGTTATTAAATAATTATTGCTACACACTACTAAAATATGCAGTTGTTTGTAAAGAAACTTTACTGATATACAACATGCTTTCCTTTTCCTTCTAATAATTCAATTACTAAAATTATTATCTTCTCAAGTACATTTAGGAAAACATAAAAGTGGTGCATTAATGAGAATGCTATTACATATTAATGATGTCTGAGGATTGCCATATAGTTGAAATCTTTGTTAAAACACATACAAATAATGATTGTGTTATAATTTATGCAATATAAAAATTTGAATCTGCAAAACTGAGAGCAAATTGAAGAGAAAAGGCCTCTAGAACTGACGTTGGTTGGAAGGGATATCTGGATGCCATCTGGTCTAGCCTCCTGCTTGAAATGGCACTATGATCATCTCTACAACACTGTAACCTCTCTCAGATATTTTGTACCCCCTCGATTAAATATATTTTTCCTAACTTCCACTCTAAAACTCTCCGAACACAACTTGTGGCCATTTCCCCCCTTAGTATTAATTCCCCATGCTGAAAAAAGTTTGTCTCCATATATTTTGTAGAACTGGTTGCCTTACACTGCTACTAGATTACTCCTTATCTTGGCTAGAAGGCCCTAGCTCTCACAGCAGGACATGTGCTGAATCCCTCTGACAGTCCCAGTAGTCTTACTCAAAACTCCTTTTTGCTTCTCAATGCTCTTGTTGAACCAGCATTCAGTCAAAACAGTTCACCAGAGGCAGCCTTGACAGGGCTAAGTAGGAGGTGACAATAATTTCACAAGATCTTCTAGAGTTCCAGTTTAGCTCAGGATTCAGCCTGCTTTGTTTCTGACAGGAGCACACAACCGGCTTGTATGCAGTCTTGTATCTACTATAATGTCCAGGTAATTCTTATCAAGGCTGACTCTCAGCCAGTTTCCAGACACTGGCCTAGTCTGTCCAAAGGTTTAGCTTTTTACTTTTTCAATAATGAATATTGTCATCCTTATGTTAGTCCCATTCTAAGATTTACCAAGGTCCCCATGACTGAAGCTCTGCTGTTTGTTGTCACTCTTCATAATTTAGAACTGCTTAAGGGTATATTGTCATCATACCATTCATTGATGAATATACTGAGTTACTGAACAAATTGGGCCCAAATAGAAACTCTTAGGGTGCTCTGCTCATTGTCATCTACTAGGCTGAGACAAATGATTTTTATTATGTTCACTAACATCAGGGATCCAGTCAAGATTCAGTGTCACTGGAAGTCCGTACTTCCTCCTCCCAAAGGAGATTGCTACAGGAGATGAAGCCTTACTAAGTTCAAAGTATGTTGCACACACTGCTTTCATTGTCCAGAGGTAAACAACCAGTAATCACTGCTGTCCCCTCATCCACAGAAGCAGACACTGCTGTTTGTAAAAACCTATGGTAACTGTACTGGTGAACTGATCCTGGGTAAAACTCCAAAGAAAAGTAGGTGTCTTCCAGCCTAGATCAGTTCACTTCTCTCTTTCACACACATAGCTCATTTAATCACTATTCTGACTTGTGGCTTTCTTGAATGTACTCAATATCTTCAGCACTCCTGTAGAAATATAGATTATCTCTTCAGTGAACATATCATTGAAATAGATGATTCTTGGACACCAAAGAATTACATTTAATAATATGTTTATACTATATAAATATACAAAACTATTAATAAAAAAGCCTGATTGCAAGCTAGATTCCACTGAGATGAAATCCCCATCCAAACTGCAGCAGGAATCACAGTCTCTTTATTCAGGAGCTTAAAATTAAAAGAAAAGATCAAAGAAAGTAAAGTCACAAAATTGGAATTATGCTCAGAAAGTAACATAAAAAGATCTTGTGCTACAGTCTTATGTCTGAGAGAAATGGCATATTCTCTGTCTTGGAATATATATAGCTGACTTTTTGCAGATACAGATGACTTTTTGCCTACTAGTGACAATCACATGCACATGCATAAAAGAAACATTGTGGTACAGAGGGAAGGTTTAATTCACTTAGCAGGTTTAACCAAAAAGCTTTAAAGTAGTCAAGTGTACTTTAGAGTGATATGGGTTCTTTCTAACCCAGTAAAAAAAGGTTGTGTTATTTTATTTCTATTTTTATAAGAAATGAATTATCCAATGGTTGATCTTGCTTATTCCCACTTGATTAGCAATTTCTGATTTAAAAAAAAAAAAAAAAGCTATGACAAAAAAATATATATCTCAAAATCACAAGAAGCAGGATATTTGTAAATATTTATCTTATTTAAAAATATTCACAGTCTAATTGATATTTTGTATTGCTTTGGACTGTTAAGCACTAAAACCAATTAGAATGAAAATGGAGGGAATTAAAAAAAAAACACAGTGAGACTGAATGACTTTGTAGTTTTTGAAAGAACAGAATTTAAAATGAAACACCTTCTCATATGTGTCTCCCTGTCCTGAGATTTTTAATTAAGTTTTTCAGGCACTCAGCTTTACACATTTCATGTGTATTGTACAACATATCCTAAACCATTTTAAAATAAACATTGAGTTTTAATTTCTTGGAAATCTGTTTTAACTTGTACTAACTGTTCTTTTGCTGTGCACACAGGTTGTTTTAGAGCCTGTGACTTTAATTCCCTATTTGTTCATAAGTGCATATTGATGGTTTGATAGCTTTGTTTATCCAATCTTGTGACATTTTCAAAAGGTCTCTGTAACGCTGCTCAAGATCCTTGAAACACAAATTGAAGGGTCTTGAACTAGTCTTCAAAACTGAGATAAATTCTTCTAGGTGCTGAGTGAGCAATGAGTTGTGAGTGGGAAAGGACTTCTTAAAATCTATTGTCCCTGACCTGTGTTAGAACAACAGTTCTCTTTGTTGACCATTCATTTTTCAAAGACATAACTGCTCTCCCATTTTTCAAAGATCCAAGTCCAGTGAATCATAAACCAGGCTCAGAACACATCAGTACTTCGAAGACTTTTGAAAATCTGCTCCTAAACTTCTCAATTTTATCTACATTATGCAAGTATTAGTAACAGATTGACATATTTCTGTACTCTAATTTACAGTCTTCACATGAAAAATAAGTGCTACAGATAGGTCTATCACTGTTCAAACTGTAACAAATCTCTCACGAGTAATTTAGATAACATCATTCTTTTTTTTTTCCATAAATAGAAAATATTGTGTTGACAGATTTTTTACTTTGGATTCAGATATACCATTGATTTATATAGTCTACACATTGTTAAGAAAATCTTTCTTTGAGATAGACATGAAGACCTTAATCGATTATGAAGTTTCAGATGTCTGTTGCTCAGTCTAAGGTCCAAATGATCCTCTGATACCCTAGCCTACACATTTTCAATTGTATTGGGTATTTGGGCCCAAAGATGCGAATGGGATCTAAGGAACAAAGCAGAAACCTTAAGACTTATCTAAGTCTATGATGAGAGTATACTTTCAGCTCTCTCATAGTGGAAAAAACATAACATTGTGAAACGTTAGTCTTACCAATTATTATTTGGCCTTATTTATTTATTTATGTATTTGTTTGTTTGTTTGTTTGTTTTATGTAATTTGGTTTCTAATTCTCTTACCTTAGTATTTTGGGTTTATGTGGCAAGGTTTTGGTAGGTTTGGAGGCTGCAGGGTTGGATTTTGTGTGAAGAGATCAGGGACTCCACCATTTAAGATAGAGCGAGTCCCAGTCAGCTCCAAAACTGTCCCAGTGCTGGCCAAAGCTGAGACAATCATGAAAGATATTGACAATATTATGATAATGTATGCAAGAGGTTAAAAACAGTGTGCAGCAGCTGTGACAGAGAGGAGTGAGAATAATGTGAAATGACCCTGTAGACTCCAGTTCTAGCGAAGAAGGAAGAGAAAGAAGTGTTTCAGGTGTGGAGCAGTCTCTCTTGTAGCCTATAGAGAAGTCCACGGTGAATTAGGTTGCCCCCTGCAGACCAAGAACTGTGTCAGAGCAGATATCCACTCTGCAGCCTATAGAGGACCTCACACTGGAGTATACAGATAAGTTCTGAGGGAAGAGGCAGTCTGCAAAGGAGCCCATGTTGGAGCAGATTTTATAGAAGGAATTGTAGCCCATGAGGGAGTGTAAAAACACCCCCATGCTGGAACAGTTCTTGGAGGACTTTATGCATGAGAGGGACCACATACTGTAGTAACAGAAAAGTGTGAGGAAAGAATGGCAGAGATGAGAAGTAACGAACTCGAACTGACTACATTCTGTGCTGCCCACCACACCTATGTTGCTTGGGTTGGAGGAGGATATACAGCAGTTTGGAATGAAGGAGTGAAGCTGAGTCTGGGAATAAGCAGGAGTGGGTTTTTTCATGCTATTTTCTACCTCCATTCTGCTAGAGAATGTAAGAGAGAGGTTTGGTGAGCACCAGATGATCAGTCAAAATAAACCCTCCACACCTAAATATATATCCAGTCTAAAAAACCTATTATATAGACCAGAGGCAACCGTAAATGCATTACCTTAGTTTTTTTCTTCCACATTTTATAATATTTATAATCTTTTTTTATAATAATACTCATAAATTTTTCACTGTGCATTAGGATGAGGGGGTGTTATTACTGATGACTGATACTAGTAGAGAGCTGGAACATCAGCAACTTACAGATGGAGCAAAATGATTTAGTATAAAACATCCCACTTAATGTAATATACTTGTAAGAAGAAAACAATAGGTATAGTGAAACAGCTGAGTATATGAAAAAAGTAATATTTTTTCAATAATGTAAACTTAAATCCCACTTATATGAACACCTGTTCTGGTTGTTGTTTTCAGTACAATGAATTTAGGGAGGTCTGCATCTCTCAACTGAGAGTAGCTCTATCATTTTGACACTTAATTTTGTTTGTCTTTTATAAATGTCTTATAAAAAAGAGAATAATTTAGCATCTGTTATCTACTAACATCTGTCTCAGTTAGCAATTCTTACATATATAAACAAAGCACTAAAATTCGGTTGATTTTTTTTCTCTTAAATCACAAATAGATTTGTCAGTGCAAAGTTCTTACCAAAGCAATTGCTCACTGAAGATTATATGAGTTCTCACATTTACACTGGATTACCAAGGGATCTTTCTTTTTATTCTTTGAATATGAACAACATCTAACAGATGACCTTTTGCCTTTAAAACACTTCCTTTTTTTCTTTTCAATGTATCTATACAGCTATTGCAATAAAAGAAAAATTCAAAGGTTGAAACTGAAATGTTTTTAATAAAAGCAATATGAAATATTATGTGGGTAGGAGCAGTAGCCACTTTAGGAAATAATGAGAAAGTCTTAGGAGAACTCTAAAAAGTGAGTATAACTGCTATCCTAATGTAATGTAGAAGTATTAAAGATGCAAAAGTACAATCTGCCTGTCACTTTATGATTAAACAGTTATACATGAGTGTGTTGAATTCATGAGGATAATAGTTCCATTCTAAACAGTCAAAGCTAGAATCACCGATGTTGGTAGGAATAATATTTTAATCCATATTGTAGTTGTTCCTACACAAAGATACTGACATTTTTTTTCTTCTTCTTCTGGTGAGAATTTTTGGTGGAAATATATTATCATTTATTATGACAGGTAGAATATCTAAACATTAGTCCCTTGTTCTTAAAATTAACATATGTTGAATATACATATTATATAATAATAATATATAACAGTTAATTGACAAAAATTATATATTTCTAAATGAAAACCAGCATGTTATAAACTATTTATTTGTTAGTCTAATTAAGTGTGAAAAATTCCTAACAAGTACATTATCAAGGGAAATGTTGAAATTTGTATAATATCACAGCATGACAGAACTGTAGGGGTTGGAAGTAACCTCTAGAGATCATCTAGACCAGGTGGATCCTGAATGTCTGCAGAGAACGAGACTCCACCACCTCTCTGAGCAGCCTATTCCAGTGCTCTGTTGCCCTTACTCTGAAGAAGTTCCCATGTACGTTCATACAGAACTTCCTATGCATCACTTTGTGACATTTCCCCTTGTCCTATCACCACACACTGTAGAGAAGAGTCCAGTCTCTTCCCTTTGCCTCCCACTCTTTAGATATTTATAGGCATGGATCAGATCTCCTCTGAGTCTTCTTTACTCAAGGCTGAACAGATCCAGATCTCTCAGCCTTTCCTCATAAGAGAGGTGTTCCACGCCCTTTATCATCTTTGTATCATTCCACTGGACTCTTTCAAGGAGATCCCTGTCTGGGGAGCCCAGAACTGGACACAGCACTCCAGGTGAGACCTCGCCAGGGCAGAGTAGAGGGGGAGGATCACCTTGCTTGATCTGCTGGCCACTCTCTTTTTAATGTACGCCAGGATACCATTGGCCACTAGGGCATACTGCTGGTTCATGGATATAACCCAAGATATTATATTTTTAATTTCTTTTTTTTTCTATGAGTAAGTTCTTTGTTACTTTGTTACACATCATCATTCAATCAACAGATGCTCTTCCTTTGGAAAAGTACTGACTTCCACAGTAATTTTTAAAGAGAGGTACTCAAATTTTATAATTCAATGCATTAGTTGCAGATAGATTTATTATTGTTAATGAAATATTTATTACTCAAGTAATTTGTTAAACAGTTAATGCAAGTGGGTTTTATACTGGTAGAAGCTTGGCACAGTTTTTTATGTTCATGAGATGTTTATAACGTATTTACTAAATTATTTTTCTATGTCCATGTTTCATCACTCATAACAGTCAGGGTTTTCTTTGATGTTTCTGAATATATAGCTAAAAATATATATTCAACACTGAGAATAGAAGCCTACTACAAGTACTTATTGTATTTTTATTTAT
>VXAB01011516.1:22633-78347 GCA_013399175.1 Odontophorus gujanensis
TATAGTATATATTATTTATATTTTTTATTTATATATTGCTGTATATGTTGTGAAATTGCTTAATTGATGTATTTAACATGTCCTATTACCAAAGAACTCTGTCTCTGAAAACACCTGACTAGAAAATATAAGTTTGGAAATACTCTTTTTTTTTCTGTGTATTTTTAAATGTGTTTTGATTATTTCATTCAATATCCCTGACTCAAAATCTTCACTCCTGATTAGCTGATTAGCTTTCTTCAAAGCATAACTTAAAAGTTTATTTTTCTGTCTTTCCCTTCCTTTCCCATCTTCTTCCTTCTCTGTATTATACATTATTGCCTTTCAGTTACTTTATGCAATAAATAAGTAATGCGTCCATGTACTTGTACTACTCCTGGAACATACCTTCTTAAGGCCAAAGCATGTGTTCATCAGAATGCATTGCTTCTATGGTCACTGAAGGTCATTGGCTATTGCCATGTTTACTTCTGCATTTTCCTATAATGTATGGCAGTTATGCAGAATGAAAATCATTCATATTACAGTCTCAGAAAATGTGCATTGTAGCTTGACAACATCAGCAATGCAATAGCTGAGGTGAAACTTAGAAGATTCCAGTTTATGTTATACTACAGCAGGTTCTGCATACATGCAATGCTTTATTTATTTAAATATTTGTGATAAATACAGAAACTGAAGCAGTTCAGTTGTCTGTGCCAGAGCACAGTACAGCAACAGATCTTTATTTTCTAATATGAAATTAATTGGAGTGATTACTCATTTTTTTGTCAAAACTTGTTTTCTTTATCTGTTCCAATTGCAACTGATGGTACAGCAGACATAACAACCTAACTGATATTGTACTTTCACTTCAGTTCTCCTTTGATTTGGAGCAATTTTTTTTCCCTATAAAGCATTATATCAGCTGCCTATTTAAGAATTATGCAGCAGTTCAGTGCTCTTATTCAGTTAATAAAGACTTTTTTTCATTCAAAAATATTAAGACAAAGTTAAGATCTTTTCACTGCCTCTGCATCATTTCTCTTTTTGGAATCTCTTACACCATATCACATGGATATGTTGGAAGCACAGACAAGAGGCAGAACTGCCTCTTTACAGATGTTGTCTGGGAGAATGGGTTGATGGGCAAAATGAAAGCTGCTCTCTTGTAGGATATCTAGTGCTACTTCCCTAGAAACAGCTACAAAAATAATAAGAAATGATCTCTGCTATGGGAGAAGACAAGGCTGCTATTTTGATTAGGAAAATAATATATTTAAGATTTCTTATTTCTTGACAATGGTGATGACTTTTGTTCATACAGGGTGGAGGTCATCAATGTGCATTGACTAGACTGACATTTATACATTTTTTAATTTGTCAACACAAGATTTGGAGTGGAAATTGAATACTAAGCAGTAAAGACTTTCTTGCAGAATAGATTAGCACTTGTAAACAGCACAGACCATGCCTTCTTGTTCAAATAAAAATTATTCTACAATTATCTTCCTCTTAGGAGCATGTTTTGAGAAATCCAAGTTAGCCTTCTGTTTAATTAATTGGCTACCTGCATGCTGTGGTTTAACTCTGCCAGGCAGCTCAGTATTGCATAATTTCTTATTCAGTCCCTCTGGGTGGGATGGGGCAGAGAATCATAAAGGTAGAAGTGTGAGAACTCAGGTTGAGGTAAAAACTAGGAAAGGCAAAAGATGTATATATAAGCAAAGCAAAATAAGGAATTCATTTGCTAATTCCCATCATCAGCCAGAGGTTCAGACACTTTCAAGAAAGCAGAGCTAATCACGTGTTAAGTCTTTCTTGAGAAGACAAATGTCATTGTTCTGAGTGTATCCCCTTCCTCCTTTTCCCAAGTTTTATTGCTGAGCATGATGCTATTTTGTATGGGATACACCTTTGGCTAGTTTGTGTCATCTGTGCTGTCTGTGTACCTTCCCAGCCTCATTGCTGACAGGGCACCCAACAAACAGGAATGTGCTCGGCACACCAAAGAACAACTGAAAATATCTATGTGTTATCACCACTATTTTAATCAAAAATCCAAAACACAGTATCATATGAGCCTCTACGGGTAAAATTATCTCAGTCAAAATCACAAGGCTGCAGAAGCTATTAACTATTGCAATGAGTTATATAATCATTCTAAAATGGGTGAATCCAACATTCAATCAAGTAAGCTAAGTAACTATGTATAATTTCTTTCATAGCAACCATTTTGACCCAGCAATCCTTAACTTTAGAACTTTGTGTTTGCTGAACCTAATTCATTCCTGCACACTAATATCATGCTAGACTCCTTTTACTTGGATGATTAGGCCAGGTTTTGAGTTGCTACCACCACTGATTTTCAAATAATCTGAAGAATATGAACAGCACTAAAATATGTGTAATCTGATTCTTAACTGGGTACATTAGATGATCATGGAACTTGAGTTCTTTTCTTGTGAGGTGGGGAGAAAGCAGGAACTTTCAGCCAGGGGAAGAGGAGGTTCAGAGTGCTCATATCCATGTCTATATATACCTGAAGGGAAGATCCAAAAAACAATCTTTTCAGTGATACCCAGTGCCAGAGCAAGAGGCAGCAATCAAAAACTGAAGCACAAGAAATTTTATCTGAACATAAGGAAGCATTTCTTTATTGTATGAGTGGTGGAACACTGAAATATATTGCTGAAAGAGGTGGTGAATTCTCCTTCTTGGAAACCTTCAAGAGTTGCCTGGACATTGGCCTGGGCAGCCTGCTGAGCAGGAATGATCTATATGTATGTATAGATAGATCATTTCCATAGATCATTCTTGCAAATAGCATGTTCTGAAAATAAAATTTAAAAACATTCATATATGCTTGCTACTGAAAGAGCATACTGAGAAGTGAGAACATTTTATTTATAAATATCCAGATAATCATTTTCTTAAGAATCAGTTCATTAGAAAATACCCTTCTCATTGTTCAATTTAATATCAGTTTTCACAATTGTGCAGAAAACTGTTAATACTTTTGCTTCTAAAATTTACCAAAATACCTAAATTATTGAGCTATGAATGAAAACACCACAAATTGATCATGATCATTTTACATCATTTGCAGATATGAAATGTAGAATGAGCTGGATATTTAGTCTCAGTGTTCATCCAATAATAATTAACATAACAACCTGGATAAGAATCTCATAGAAGGTTCTGAAAGTTCTTCAGAGAAAGTATCGCTCCATTAAGTCAGTGTTTGACAATATCTGCTAGAATACTTTTAAAGTGGTAGTTGAATTTGGAACACTGATTTTTCTACTAATGTACAGAAATGTGTTTCAGGTAACAGACATGATCTTCAAGATGAAGAGCTATGGAAATATATCATACTGTAAGAAAAGTTTGTTATGAAATATTATTTTAACACTGAGCTCATGTTTCGACAACTGAGACAAAGTATAAAAATGGGAATTTAGATAGTATCTATCTATAATCTAATACTATAATCCTCTTGCAAATTTAAATATTAACACTTAAACTATATTCATCTTAAATCTGAATCCTGCTCCGCTTTTATATGTGATAACCTTCAAATTCATAAATAACACTGAATTTATGTATTTTAACTACAGTAATGGAAGTCATTAATGATTGTGTTCTGTATGAATAATATATCAAATTATTATACTTGCATAACTTCAACATCTACTTGTAATACATTTGTAAATAATTTGCAATGAAAATTCAAACCAACATAATATTCATCTGCCTAACATATTAATACGAATTCATATTTCATTTATTTAAAATATTTCTATATTTAACCAATCTTAGTTGGGAAATAATGTCAAAAGAGTTAGTACTTCTAATATGTAGATTTTCCCTTCTATTTCCTCTTCAGATTTTAGTTTTTATTGTAAACAGATTTATTGTATTAAAAAAACAAGCTTATTTGTATTATCATCAGAAGCAAATCTGACATAAAATTAAGTTTTTCTATGTTCCATGAAATTAGAAGTCAGATAACCTGAGTTCAATGCATTCAAAATATCCTCCAGGGAAAAAGACACTGAAGTTGTTAAAATCGTTTTTTTACTTTTAGATTCAATAGACTTTTGCTGAAAGTAAGACAATTTTCTTGATCAGTTTGCATTTCAGTATATGCCATATCTTTTAAAAGCTACAACACTCACAGTAGGAGAATTGAAGAAAATTCAGTGCAGGCTTCCATTCTGTGACTGACTCACACCTTAGGGGTAGCATACATCTAATTGAATAAACCCACACAATAGCAGAAAACTGAGTAGATGGGCAAAACTGGGGTGCCACGGGTGTAGTGTAGGGTGTGACTTCCCACAGCTGTTGCAAATAAGCTGGTTTTGTCTTAAGACAGAGGGGACCAGAATGATGCTTTTGTACTTAAACAAACTGCTTTCAATAGTAGGTGGTGTAAATATTTCTCTCAAGGTTCATTAAAGGATTGTGGTTGTCTCCCTGAGTCAGGTCAGCTTGAGGGGGGAAAGTGAACATTTGGCTCAGAACAATATATAGTTCAAAATGTAAGCTTGCTTCTTAACTTCAAAGGGAGCAATGGGCTTAATCTGGCTTCAACAAGTGTTTTTCTTCCTGGTGGATGGGGATGCCCAGCACGGTGATGGCCAGCACCTATAGATACGTGATGGGAAACAAATTTGTGCTGTGATTCAATTGCATGTTACAGTGCCTAGTGGCATTTTCCTAATAAATCTTCAAATGAAAATCTCATATATAGTACTATTTACTACTTTTTCTGTGTTCAATGTAAAGATTTTTGGTTTATATTTAGGAATGATGGATATACATATTTTTTAATCAAAACAATTTTTGTGAGGCTGTGTATGTACTAGTATTTGGAAGTCTTGCCTTTCTTCTTAAAATTATATGTGGACAAGATCTCTGTTTACAAGCTCCTTTCTACACTGAAGCAGTTGTGTTTCCACTTCAGAACTATAAGAGCCATTTAAGTTTCTAAACAACTGCTGTCTTCAATGAAGTGTCTAGGAGCAATATCCTTGGATACAAAAAGTGGAATATTACATATTTTATTAATAAAACTTCTAAAAAAATATTTATACTGACCTTCATTTGATATCTACAATTGTAGATCAAGACAGTTGGAAATGGGAACATGGTAACTGCCATCCTGAATCAAAATGCAGTTTTATTTAGTTTAATGTTGTTTGTCTAGTTCAATCTTCTATATATAATAACCAGGTGCACTGGATATTTCAGAGGACATACTAGTAACCATCTAGCAGGTGCATGCAGGTTAAATTAGAGGACAAAAGAAGTTTTGACAATTTTAATGATTTTCATTAGGTGTGAACTTACTTAGAAGTACCTTACAAGCTAATTGTAGTCTTCACATGAGTCTTCCATGAACAAGTGAATTTTATGTTTAGAAGTGCAGCTAGTGTCATGTAATCAACCCACAGCATCAATCTCATCCCTATTCAGTTTGCATTTTAATTTGTGATTCTACAGTTATAATTGCTTATTGACCTTTTCTCAGTGATTGCCCTTACAATGTTTCAGTTTTAATTGGTTGAGTATTGTGTTGCATGACAGCTATATATTTTTGTGTGATATAATTAAACAGCCAAACACATGTAGTATCATTCTGGGTCCAGATACCTGAATACAGTCAGATGTTCATTACTGCTTCACACATGGAATAAATCTCCATGTTTCAAATCAGTTTAACAGACTATCTGGCTGAATTTCTTGTTTCGGTTTTTTTCATGTGGTACATTTTTGGGGGATCCTATTATCCTACTGAAATCTTACTAAAATGCCACAGTTTAATGCAACAAAATTGAAGTTAACTCTTTTTATTGAATTGAAAGAAGTTACATTACATGCTGTATAAAATCATATCCAAATAGGTTTAAACTACAAATATGAACTACCACTTTTACCTGTTGATATTGTAGAAGTTTTATTTAGATTCATTAGAACTTTCACTAAATACAGATAAAAATTGGCAATTAAAATCAGGATACCACTCTTTTCAAAATTCATCCTCCAAATCACATGGTTCAGAAGCAGGAAGAAAATTAACATTTTTCTACAGTTATTACAAAATTAAATCTGAGGCACATATGCAAATTATTTCATATTACTTGGAAAATTAAACTTTGATTTGTTTCCATTGCATAGAGAGTAATTTCAAAAGATTTTATCATTGCACTCAGTGGTAGATAGCAACAACATGGAAAATGGAGGGAATTTCATAATTTATTTTCACAGGCAGTCTCAGTTTGAGAGATAAAAGTTGTTTGAAGTAAAAATTGATGGCCTAAAAATTCAATGTATGCATAAAAATGCATACTAGCAAATTAAGTGCTTTTTATCTTCCATTACTTGGAACTTAATTTATATTGCCGCTCTTTTTCTGCTTCTATTTGTAGAAATTATAATTGCATTCATTGTTGCAGTGCACACTTTTGCATTCCTATCATGGTTTTATGATTTTTGTTATTAGTATTCCACAGCATAATATTATTTAGTGCAGTGGGAGTTAAAGAGTTAATTATCCAGCTCTGTGGATCATCAATAGCTCTGGGTATACTTCTGTCAGAAGAGAAGAACTATGTACTCCAGAGGACTTTGTGTTGCTTTGCTTGTTTTTCCATTTCTGCTCAGAGGAAAAGATAAAAAATGTTTGCGTGTCATGAGACATAGGCTCTTTCCTTTTGGATCAACCCATCATCAAATGCTCCCTAGCCATCTTGTCTTCAGTGTTTAGCGTAAGGTCTTTGATTTACTGGACACTCTCTCTTGCTCATTTTATTTGATTTAATATCTTAAATTCCAATTATGTTGTGTTATTTTACATTCCAATATCTTATTTAGCACATCAGCTTTTCTCCTGAGATTGTTTGCTGCCGTTTTGTTTTTAGGCCTATCTCCCCTTTCCCTTTTTCCTTTTTCCTGTTTCCCCTTCCCCCAGGCATGGGCCCATGGGTCCCCTGCCCCAGTCATTATGGAACTGGGCCAAACAAGCCTGTAAACTGTTGACAATTCCAAATCAGTATTTGCCTTTTTTACAGACATTCAAAAGTTAGAAAATAGAACCAATTTATGGTAGTGAAATAATACAAACGTAAAATCCAACATTTTGGAATTTTGAGAAGATGAATTTGCATTTCTGCATTGTATTCCCAGTTCAAAACTGTGGAATTGGGTATGAGTACTTTTTAGCTTACTGATGTTTATCCGTTATGATACATCATTTCCTTCCATTAGCTACTTGATTGTGTTGCCACATTTCTTTCAACAAACTTAGACTTTAGGCTACCCAAAATATCCAACTGTATTTAGAAGTTCTTGAAATGTATTCTATGTCTGTTCTTTTTGTGTTCAACATTTCTATGATCTGTTTTGTATCAGATTCCTATTGATTTTTAAAGATTTTTATACATTTTTAATTGTCTCAGTGAATCTACAGGTTTAAAGGCTGTTTAAATTAGACTAATGCTTATTACTATTTACCAGTTAGACTAAAGGTTACCTTGCATGTTCAGAATATTTCATTCTTGCTCTTTTATTTCTTTCTGCTTATGATTAGGACTTAACAGTAGAACTAAACAGTTTGCAATTAGAATTTTTCTACTAATTTCCTTGTTGTGAGGATGCAATTTTAAATAGGAAAGGAAAAGGGAGAAAATAACCAAGAGCATACTGTCTCTTCAGTAAAGTATGTTGTTAGTAGCAACAAAACAATTGTCTTTTTTTTTGTTAAGATGGTTTATGGAATCTATTATCTCTGCTACAGATGGATTTTATATATTATACTATTTTTTCCTTCTGTTAGTTGTGATTTTTGCTTGTTTTGAAAAATCAGCAAAGTATTGAATGCTAATATTTTAAGAATTAAACAACTCAATTTTGTGAAACAATGNCTCTCTTGCTCATTTTATTTGATTTATTAGCTTTAATTCCAATTATATTGTATTATATTGTGTTATTTTGCTTTTCCGATATCTATTTAGTAAATTAGCTTTCCTCCTCAGATCGTTGCCGCTGTTTTGTTTCTAGGCCCATCTCCCTTTTCCCTCTTCCCTTTTCCCTTTCCCCCTTTCCCTTTCCTGGGGCGTGGGTCCGTGGGTCCCCCGCACTAATCATCACGGAACCGGGCCGAACCTGCCCGTAAACCATTGACATGTTCTCAGTTCAGCTGTATGTTTGTGATATTACCTTGCACCCTTCTATCCCTCCAAGCTTAAAAAACAACAACAAACCAGCAAAAACCCAAAAGATGAATGTGCATCCCAGGTATTTATCAAAATCCTTCATCTCAACTGTATTATGTGGCCAGGTATTGACTAATTATCTGCTGTTAATAGAGTTATCCAAATTATGGTAATGATTATTTTTGAATGCAAAATTCATTAATTCTCCAGCTTTTACTGCTGAGCACAGTATCATATGCTGTGGAATATCCCTTTGGCTAGTTTTTTTAAGCTGCCCTGGTTTTGTCTCCTCCCAGCTCCTTGCTGCAACCCCATCCTCACCACAGGCAGGATGGTGTGAGAAGTTGAAAAGGCCTTGGTTCTGTGTAAGCACTGCTCAGCAACAACTGAAACATCAGTATGTTATCATAATTTTCATCCTAAATCCAAAACACAGCACTGAACTAACTACTGTGAAGAAAATTAACATAATCTCAGCCAATATCAGAACAGTTAATTTTGAACTCTGAACAGGAATGTTAACACAAAAGTCTTGGCTGTGTAACTCCTTAATAATGTGAATATTGTGGCACAAGCATTCTGCATTTGAAAAAAAAACAAACAAAACAACAAACCACTGTCTAAGGGAGTCATGGAGATTTGATAGATCTAATATTTTTATTTTATTTCATATTTCCTAATCAGGCTTTTACTGACTATGTATTGAAGATGTATATAGTGATATATATATGTTAAAAACGTGAGATTTCTGTCAGATTTGTAAGAAAGGTATTTGAAGTGTTTTTACAAATTCTTTGTGTGTGCATCGGTGTTCACATAGCTCTAAGCTTTGTATTCCAATCTAAAATCTTTACAGTATCCTATAGTGAATTGAAAACTATTCCATCAACTAAGGCACAGTTAATCTTTCTGCAAGTGCTGTTGACAATTACTGTTTTCAGAAAACTTGTGCATCAAAAACCAGCACAAGCTACTACAGGTTATGGAAGAAACCATTTCTGACGGAGGGATTATTTAATTCAATCATACATGCATTCTTGTAAACATTTAATGTGATAAGCATTAAATGGTTAAAAGTCACTCTTCTTCTTTTCCTGGATTTTTGTGGACAGCATGAATCCTTTTCTGTGAAGCAAGTGATAGATCATTATTTAACAAAAACACGTACCATTAATATATAAATTTCTATGAACTGATATTCAATAGTTGAAGTTAGTGTCTGTTTCATAGGTTGTATTATTTTCTTTTGAAGATTCTTCATAAGAAATGAACGTTATATAGCTTGTGAGTGAATTTTGTTCAAAAAATGGCTCTGAAAATCATTATTTTTGTGTCTCCCCAGGAAATTACATCAGGGACAGAAATGGCTAGTGATCTTCAGTGCTGTCTTATTGATTTTTCTTTTTGTTCATGTAAAGAATCACTTTGTGATCGTAAAGCACTGACAAGTAGATTTAGACATTCTGGTAGCTAATACAGCATCAATCATTTTATACTAGACTGATCAGGGATTAAGCCATTGCAGTGACATAAAAATTTCAAAGGAAACACTATCTGCTGTAGATGAAAGCATCTAGCATAAGATGATTTCATTCTTTGCTAATGTTTTAGAATAGCGTTAGATATGCCAACTGCGATGATGATTTTTCTTATTTAGATACTTGTAACACAGTTACTGAGCACTGAGACTTTCTATTATCTCCATATCACTTGTTAAATATCCTTCAGATGATAATGACTTGCATTTTCTATCTACTCGCACTGGACTTTAGCTGATGGCTCAGATATTGATCCATCTAGACGAAGAATATGGTAGGCACTGTGTCCTTTCTGCTGAGTCTTATTTATTCTGAGGGGGTTATTGATCAGTGGTATTATGAACATAGATCTGTAGAATCAATGTTTCATTTTTAAAATTATTCTCTAATATTTTATGAAACAATGTCCGAGTCATTAATATTTCTAATATTAGGGACAGATAGGTCCTGATTTCTATGTCTTAACCATGCAAAGATAGGTTTGCATGAGTGGGGAAGAATTGGATAATTATTTGAATAACATGTGAACATTATAAGTTTCAAATATTTTTTTAAATGCAAAGCTATCTGTGGAGAACGGTATAAATGTGTACTCCATATCAGTGGGAACTTATTTTCATTGAATATGTGAAATAAAAAAACAACAGTAAGAATGATGAACTGAGGCTCACTAGATTTCTAACCAAGCAAATTATATTTTTTTCATGCACATTTAACTGAAGTTCAAAGATGTGCATGTGTGAACGATGTCAAGTAAATAAATCTTAAGATACTGAAACCATAAACTGGAAATACTTACCCAATGACTTGATCTCAGAAAATGGAAAAATATACTGAATAATTTGCAATTATAGCATTATTTTCTGTCTCACAAAGAAATGAACGCTCTAAAGAATTCCCCAGGAATCTTGTTTTCCCACATTTTTATTTTTCATACAGAAAATTCCTTACTAGAATGATTCATGCTAAACATTGTAATTATTCTTTGCTAATATCTTCCTACCACATGAAAGTAAAAAAAAAATGGCACTTTTCCTTGTCCTCACTTTTATTGGGAAATTGAAAGCTTAGGGAAAATAAACTATCAGTGACCATTGTTGCATTAATAACTGAATAACTTGTAAGTGAGCTTTGACTATGTTATCGTTTATTGCCATGTCCCTAAAAGCTATCGTAGATTTGTCTCCTGACAGCCTGCTGTTTTGCTCAATGTCTGTTTCAAGGGAACCAGTTGTGTGCTTGTTTCATAATTTTTAATTTAGTGACCTAGTTCTCCCTCAGTTGTTATTGCAAAAACACTATTTCTAGTCTTCAGTTGACTATTATCAAGATTATATATGCAGTTTTTAATTTTTTGACTGGTAAAATAGAACATAATCATTTTTGCATGGCTCCAGAGTATGCATTTATATTTAAAAAGCAATTTCACTGCTGATTGAATAACCTAAGAGCCTTTCTTGAGGCTTCATTTATCTGCTTTATCTGCTGGTGGGTGCTGTTTCAGAGAAGCTTCAGGAATCTCTTAAGCTTCTGTGTCTGTAAATATACCTGGTATTAAATATGCCTGGTTCTAAGTGTGATAAAACAGTTACAGCAGGTCAGCAAAAATTTCTGCTCAATTTGAGTTTGAAGGTACTTGCCAAGATTATAAGGAACTTCTAAATGTAGACTCAGATAAATCCTGACCTATGTAGGCCTTAATGAAATATGTACTATATAAATACCTTTGTACTTTTAATACCTGTATCAAAAGATGCTGGAATTCTATTTCTAAAAAGCAAGTTATTGTGTCTCAAATCTATGTAAGGACACAGTAGCACAATAACCATTTTAAAATAAGAATTTTTAAATGAGCTCATGCTCTGAAGTCATATGTGGGGTACATAATGTCTGGAAACAATAATCTATGTGTCTGCACGTGGAGTAGTTGTGTTTCCCAAAACAAGCCTGTAACGAGAGATGGTTTTTTTATTTTTCTGTTGATAATACTCCAGTTGATATGCTTAGAAATAGCAGAGAATTTCTCAGGTCTCTCAACTTCTCAGGCCTCTTTGCTTTTTTAATTTTTTATTTTTTTTTTCCTAGTCAAATAAGAGCTACTACATCTCCTGAAAAATTTTGTCTTGTCCACAGTGTTAGACCATCATGGCCAAAGCAGTTACCCTAGCTTACTCCTATATAATCTGTCACATCGTAATTATAGGTTGTCAAGACTTCTATAGATTTTATTTTATCATGTCTCTTTGTATTTTCTACAGATTAAACTTCACTGCTAAGCAGTGTTTCTGAAAGCAGACATTAAACATAGAAATCAGTTTCATTCTCTCTAATTTTTTAATGTTAGTAGGAAAAGCTTAGGATAGTAAGGGCCATATTTTGACTTTTACAGTTTAAATTGTGACCTACTTTTTTTTTGTATGTAGGCTGTATTGCTTCTAGTGGACACAGATTTGTTTCATAAATTGTTGTCTTTGTTATCATTAAAAGAACAAAAGGCTTGCTAACACTGATTCCATACCTATGTTAGCAATATTATTTCACTACCTTGTAGACTGTGAGACAGGATCCTATAATGTGAGTTGTATGATACCAACCTGTCCCAGAGTTCAGCAATTTACCATCTGGAAGCATGTCATTATTAAAGACTTCTTTTCACCTTCTGCTTCTTAGCATTTTTAGTGTTTGCAAGCTTTCTTTTCACTTAAATTTGGAAGGAATGACAAAATCTCAGACAGTCGAAACTATACATTATTTTACTCACTTCTGAAAAGAAGCATTCTCCTTAAGATTACTTCGGGATTTCATCTGAGATTAGGTTTGTTCTAGCCTTCCATTGCTGTTTAGCACTGAAAGGACTTGTGAAAAGTCACAGGTCACAGTAGGTCATTAGCTACTGTGAAACAAGTGAAACAAGTGAAACAAGGGCAACCCTGAGACAGTTCCACCAGAAACCTGAATGACTGTTCAGCTGCTGAACTTCATTTATTTATCTACATCTCAGCCAAGATATAGATAAGATAGATCAGCCAAGAAGACAAACTATGTTTGTGGTCCTAGAGTTGATTTCAATATGTTACTCAAGTCATGGAGATTTCTGGCCATGGAGCATCATGGAGCATCAGTTACATAGGCAGAAGCGTTAGACTTGGGAGTTGGGAGGTAAGCAAAAAAATTTGGACAGAAATATAACAAGCAGTATTGTCTCAAAATCGTGTTTGTTCTGTTAGAATAATTGAAGCCATTACATTATAGTGAATGACCTATTTTGAGATAGTAGCACTTCCCAGATAGAAAAATATTTCATTAAAGAATTTCTAGATAACATTACCGATCACTTATTAAAATCAGGCTAAATTTGAACTGCAAAATGCTTGTTAGTTTTCTAGCTTTGTTTATTTTCTGCAGTGAAATATTCCCATTTGAAGAGAGTGCCTTGTTATCCTGATGAATGCTATTCTGCTTCTTCACAGCCCTTTGTGAAAGCCAAGAAAAACCTCTTAGATATCATGAGTTTATATCATCTTGTGGTGCCTTTCTGTTTGTTCACCATCACTCTTTCTCCATCTCCTCAGTTCCTGATTTTAAATTCCTACTCTCTCAGGACATATAGAAGATTACACCTATTGTTATTCAATACAGGATGACCTTTTCTTCACAGCTAAGCTCTGTTGGCCATGGAAATTACAAATCTGATTAACTTCATATAGGCAACTCTGTTTAATTCAGCAGGAGATAAGGCAAATATGCTTTCCACTTACTAACTGTAAATTGATCTAATTTCTTGCAGAGTAATCTCACACTATTCGTTCTAGAAACCTAGAAGCAGTCACAGTTTGTGGTCCTCAAACTCAAATCAATATATAAAGGATATGAATCAAAGATCAGATATGAATCAAAGATTTTTTACTGATGTCTAAAAATTAAGAAGCACTTCCTCAGAATGTAAAAGCAATAAAAACGTTGTGATATTAACTACAAATGCAGTTAATATAGTGTTTGGCTAACACTAACTTAATTTGAAGATAAACACTTAATTTGAAAAACTTTAGGTGGAATCCTTTCACTCTCCTCATAGTTTCTTAAGGCCATTTTTATTTTGCAGATTTGCTTATTTCTTTTAGTAAAACTCAGTCACTCTTCATATATTCCATAATTCATGAAATTATCTGTAATTGTCTAATTAGTGTAAATACATGCAATCGCACACAAGGCATAATTGGAAAGTTCAATGCAAAATAACTTGGAAGATTAATGTCATAACGGATTATCTAGTAAACTTAAATATATAGTCTGTGAATATTCAGAAGTAGGTTTTTAAAGCTGATTATCAGACATTTAAATGTCAATTAAATTCTTCAAATTCTACAAGAATACCTGCAACTGGTCAAGAATACCCCAGTAAAAATCTTAAAATCTGAAATGGTTTATAGAACACACTGTTTTACCAAAGTGTAGGCAATGTTCTTATTGTTTGGCAGAGACAATAATAATATAAAACTGGGTGTACATTGGGTTCACATTATTAGTTGTAGGCTATTATACAATTTTTGTGTTTTGGATCTAGACTCTGGGAGGTGATTCTGCCCCTCTACTACACTCTCGTGAGATCCCACTTGGAGTACTTCATCCAGTTCTGGAGCACCCAGCGTAAGAAGGACATCAAATTCTTGGAGCAGGTCCTGAGTAGGGCCATGATGATGATCAGAGGGCTGGAGCACCTCCCCTATGAGGACAGGCTGAAAGAGTTGTGGTTTTTAAGCCTGGAGAAGAGAAGGTTCTAAGGGGACATTATAGCAGCCTCCAGCACCTCAAGTAGGCCTACAGGAAGGCTGGGGAGGGACTTTCTACAAGGGCAAGTAGTGACAGGACAAGGGGAAATTGCTTTAAACTGGAAGAGGGTAGATTTAGACTAGATATTAGGAAGAAATTCTTCACTGTGAGAATGAGGAGACACTGGAACTAGTTGATTAGAGGTTGTGGGTCCCCCATCCCTGGGGTTCAAGGTCAGGATGGATGGGGCTTTGAGCAACCTGGTCTAGGGGGAGATTGGAACTAGATGATCTTAAATGTTCCTTCCAACCAAAATAATTCTACAATTCTACAATACTGTCCAGGTTTCTAAGGCAATACTTACAGAATGCAGTTTTGTTAGGTATTTTTGCTAAGAACATACATTAAGTAGTGCATGGTTCTACAGCAAAGATGGAGATTCTCTTTCCCCCGGGTTGTTCCCAACTCTCAGGATTCCTAAGCTTTCTCTTCAAAACTCATGAGTTGACAGAAGACACTGACTTGCCCAACACTGAAAATGCTGTGACTTCTAGCTCTGACAATTTCAGATGAGCAATCTATGGCTATGTTAACTAATATTTTATCTGCCAGAACTGAAGTGGTGGTAAACAGTGATGATGAAAGGAACAGAACAGGCAGCTCTAGTAACTACGTAAGCCAGGTCTTCACTTCAGGAATTGTTTATGCAGCTGTCTTCAAATACAACTTTCTCAGGTAAAATTTTATCTCAAGGAAATCAAAGTGAATGTGATTTATATTTTATGGGTGGTAGGACTTTGACATGTACCAACATACAGACAGATTACTACAGGGTTTTGACATATAAAGTGGCTATACCAGATATGTGTGCCACCTTACAAACTTCAGATAAAAAGGCTGAAGAAAGTTATCAGCAAATGAAATATTTCCATACAATGAGCTTCCCTGTAATATTAATGCAGGTTCTTTACTTGTTCAATAAATAAATTGTTTATATTATGCTTGCATTTTTAAAAGTTATGTATACTCTGATTTACATTTTTCACATATACACTTTGTATTTCATATTGTGTTAGATGACAGATCTGAAACAAATTATATATATTTGAATACTACTTTGCTCGATGGTAATAAGCAGTGCTTCAGTTAGATGCATCTTAGGCATCAGGGGCATATTACTCCAATAGTATTTCTCTGTCAGAAGAGAAAAATGATTTTTTCAGAAATGAAGACACATTTAACATTAGTATGTTCCCTTAGTCTTTAAATAAATACTAGGAACATCTGACAGATATTATTGAGTATATAATTTTCTAGGCACTCTTATTTTGCAAAGTATATGCATTGTAAAAAAATGTATATAATCAAAAATATATGTTCCTTGAAGAATTTCTTTGTTTACATTTTCTTTCTTTCTTTCTCTCTCTCTCTTTTTTTTTTTTTTTCCTGCATAAATGGTGATCTAAAGGAAGAATAACACTGAGCTAAGTTGTTTTTGTGGAAATTGTGGGGGAATGTCATTTACATACAGTAATCAGATTCTCTCCAACACCAGTAAACTTGAAAAACTTCCATATAAAAATAGCAAAGGAGAATAATCTTAATACAGCAGTTGTTTTGTTTTTTTTTTTTAATTTCTCTATACCATGATCAATTTTACTGTGATCCTGGAATTACTGAAAAACAATTTACCTATATATGTTTGTTAACCATTAAAATCATATATTTTTGCATCATTTATATATCATCCTAATTTTATGCTTCAGGGATATTTTCTTCCTTGGTGTATAATATACCCTCAAGAAGAAGCATGAAAGAGTGCTCATCAGCCTTTGAGACTAAAAAACTATTATTATATTCAGTATTTTAAAGAACAACCGTGGCTCTAAAGGAAATAATTTAAATAAAAGTGATGTTTGTAGATAATTTTCCTGTTTGTTTTCACTGAGTCTGTGCCAAGGAGGTAGCATTTTGTTTAGAAGAGTTTTCAATGGGTTATTGTTCTTAATAGAAACAGACATATTTCATCTTTTTCAAAATAACAGAGATTACTAAGGTAGTGATTCATAAATATATCATACAAATGGGAGAAGGAAAGGGAGAAACCATCCGTCATTTGTATGTTATGCTATTCAGTGTCGGCTTAAATTACATCACACCAAGCCATTACTTTTGAATGAAAATATATATAGTCTGTAGTTTGTTATTGACGGTGGTTAGCTATTCCATTTGGGAAGAGTTTAACATCTGTTTGTAACACAGACATAAACATAAAAAAGCCCGTGATTTTTAGAATATCATTAGACTTTCATGTTTTAAGTTCATTAACTATATTACTTCTGTTCATTAATTATTTATTTATAACTGTATTTCTTAAGTTCATTAACTGTATTATTGTGTCCAATTCTGGTCTCACCTGTTCAAGAAAGACAAGCAATTTCAAGAGTGAGCCAAGTGAAGGGCCGCAGAGATAATTAGAGGCCTGGAGATCTTCCCTTATGAAAAAAGGCTGAGAGACTTGGGACAGTTCAGCCTGGAGAAGAGAAGACTGAGAAAGAATCTTATAATATTTATAAACTAATGGATACGTGTGAAGAGGATAGAGCTCATCCCCAGAGATAGGAGAAAAGGAAACTGCAATAAACTGGAACACAGAAAATTCCAAACAAACATGAGTGACTGGGCACTGGAACAAGCTGCTCAGAGAGGCTGTGGAGTCTATCTCTGAAGGTATTCAAAACCCCACCTAATTGCTTCCTTCTGAAATAGAGAAATGGGCTTTCATAACCACTCTTGTGGAATCTGGCCACACCCTTAGGTAAAATGACCAGGCTACAGGAGAAGGTTGGGAACAAGGGGGAGTCACAGAGGCATATGTACTGTATTACTTGATGTTCGCCAATATGAAGGCAGATGAAACTCAGTTCAAGTTAATTGACATGGCAAGACAATTTAAATAGCTCATGCAAAATGTTAGCTTGTATACTAAGAGTATCTGCTCAGAAGAAGGTACTCAGTGACTTAATAGGCCGTTCAATATAAATAAGATAATTCAGTCAGCTACTCATTATTAAAGAATGAAGTTGACAGCTTCTTTCGAGAGAAGAAATTACTTTTAAAGTGTAACAGGAAGGAAGAATCTCAGAATGCTATGTGGATTCTCAATGACTCTTTTTGAAAGAGAATTAGAACAAATGAAGGCAACTAATACTGTGGGGGAAACATGGAAAATATGCTGCCAAAGTTGTTAAGAAAACAGAAGCTGATGTCATGAAAGAATACCATGGCAGAGGACTAGTGTTAAGTCTCTCCATGCACTACAGCTGCAGTACATTCTGTACTATGTAGAACGTAGTACACGCTACACCACACACCTTGTATCTTTCTATACCGCAGAAGCCTTCTGCCAGAAAACAGTGTTTTGGAGAATATTTCCCCTCCTCAATGAAATGATAAATGGAAACAACTACTTTCCTATGGTCACACAACCATTTTGATGAAGTTAGGCCTTCTATCACACCAAATCAGCATCTTTCAGATACTTGTTTCCCTACAATTTTGTTACTTTTCTCATGTATGCTAATAAAAAAAAAACAACAAAGACATTTTCAATTTTAAAAAAATAATTCTGATCTTTGTCTTACTGTTACATATAATGTCCAGCTGTGTCCTTAGGGGTCCTACTGTTACTGTATATTTCATCCACTGAGTTAGTAAACAGAGATAGAAAATGAAGAGGGTGCTCTTTGCTAGCAGTCTAGTAAGTTGGATGCGCAGTAACTTTTGTAAGGGCACTTTTAAAAGTACTTCTAACAAGTTTGGTTTTTTTTCTGTCAGTGAACATTAAAACAACTTTTCAGTATACAAGGACATAGTAATGAAATCAGTGTAACTTAGGTCTGATCAAATGACTAATATAAAATACACTATATAAATGCACTACAAACGGGCTTGGAGTGTTGCTTATCTTGAAGGCACTTGTTCTCTTTTTCTCTCATTGTTTATTTGCACCTTGGAGGCTAGCACAGTTATAACCCGTATTTGTGACATATAATTTAAATTAATTTTATATATATATATAAAAAATGGCATATACACCAACGCCATTGAAAGACCTTCATTGGCCTTAACTTTCTGGAGTACTTGAAGTTCTTTTCTCTACACATTGAACTGGAAAGAGATGGGAAAAGTACAATGGACTCAGACATAGTATAACACAAATATGACTATGTAGTTACTGGCAATAGTCACTTGTGAATTTGGAGTAAGATTGGAATGACTCTATGCCTCTTTGCTAGTACTCCTTGTATCACTGTTCATTGCTGAATTAAGTAGAGAAGGTAAAGAACGTTTTCAGTTTGAATTCATGTATTGCATATGTGAATTAATGTAGTTTATATCATCCTCCATAGAATTTCTTTGGATTGTTTTTAACTGAGTTACTTGTAAGTGTAAATCCTCACAAAATTAATTTCTCATTAGGACGAAAATATTTGCAAATGTAGAACTACCATTCAAGCTATACTTCCAGAAATTCTCCTGAAGATCTAGAGCAGTTCCTTCTGTCTCCTTCCTGAAGCTTCAAGGCTAGACCCGGTAAACAATCTATTTTACCAAATATGGACTAGATTTCCAAGTTTCTGTAGCTCCATAAGCTTTGTAGAATTTGGAGATATTGCTTAATTTTAGGAGCACTGCTTTCAGAGAAGAATGATTACCATAGGTGAAGTCAAACACATAATAGCCCTTAAAAAAATAGGCAAGTGAACAGGAAAGCTGAGCACTGATTATGGTTAGGGGTCAGCTGAATGGAGCAGAAGGAAACACAGTAAAATAACTCAGAACAGAAAAGTAGGAGTAACAGAAGATCATAAAAATGTGAAAATAATTAGGAAAATAGTGTTACAGAGACTACATTTTAAAATCACAAATTGTCTTAGTTTCAGCTAGGACAGTTTAGTTTTTCTTCATAGTGTCTGGTAAAATGCTGTATTTTGGTCTTAGGAAAGTAATTATGCCAATTATACAGTGATGTTTTAGTTGTTCCTGAGCAGTGCTGTAAAGAGCCAAGGGTACTTCAGTTTTTCAGCTTCTCCTGCTGTCTTACCAGCAGGGTGGCTGAGGGATCTCAGGGAGATGGAAGGGGACAGAATCAGGACAGCTGACCTAAACTGGCCACAGGAATGTTTCATACCGTATGACACTATGCTAAAGGAAAATCTGAAAAAGGGGGGAGTTCGCTGGGAGATCTTTTTCTGCTTGTGGACTATCTGGTCAACAGTCAGTGGCTGGTGAGCAATTGCTTGTGCATCACATGCTTAGAAACATATACATTTATATATAATTATCATAAGATAAACATATATAAATATCCTATATTGTTGTACATTTGTATATCTATGGATTGTATATACACATACATTAGATCAGAAATTGTTTCTGTGCATTTATTAATTTATTGCAGAAAGAATAAATGTGCAATAATTCTGTAATGTGATCTTATAGAGAAATAAATAACAATAGAGCTATAGGCATAAAACTGTTTGCTATGGGATTTCTTTGATAAGTAATGTTCAACAAAATAAATGACATCTACAAATTAAGATTTCTATAGTGAAATTCAATGTAATTAGAGACATGGTAATGAAATAAAAGGTAATTATTGTTGTGTCAGCATGAGTTTAAATATGGAAGTGCAATCCTGCAAACTGTAACTGAAAATTTTTTCTTACCAGGTTGTAGCAACTCTGAATAGAGCTGACTCAAATTATTATTGCAGTTGTGAATATTTGAACTGAAAGAATGTATGTTTGAAATTGTGGTACAATAAAGTTTTGCAATACCAAAATAAGTATAAATTTATATGGCCTCCATTTTGGAAAGAACACTTGGAATAACATTGACATTCTTAACAGTAGCAAGCACTATTATAACTATAATGAAACTGCTATACATTTTGTGAGCAGCATCACATAATCAAATATTAGAGAATTTTTGTTCATAAGGAAAACTTACATAGTCGCTCAAGGTCAACGGTGCAATTAGAAAAGGAGAGCTATCCACCATTTTGCAAAATGTCTGGTGATTCTCAGTGCTACTCAGTACTCCGAATATTACCAGGTATGGATTTTATTTTGTATATGTGTAGGAATCAGTGCAAAGATCCTGAAACAGTATATACTCTAGGCACTACTCCTTGGACCAACTCCATATTCTTATATGTCTTATATCTATTTTCAACACAAACCTCTTTAAACCCACTATTTAGACCACTGGTGTATGGTTGTGTTTGATTTCCCAGGTGACTGAGACAAAAAATTGTATTGTAAACAGAATAACTAACTTGTGCCAATGCTTTGAAAATAAACCTACTGTAATTCATTTCTGTTTCGATATTTTTATTACATATCTGTCCATATTACATAAATGATTTAGTGCTAAATAAATATAAATATTATTCACTTGTCATGAAACATATTTAAATATGTCAAAAGAAAAAGAAACCCAAGTTGCAAGCAGAAAATTGTAAGCTCAAAATGTAAGCAATTTCAAGAACAGGAATTCTGCTAAATTTTATTAAATAATATCTGAGATGAGAAAAATCTTAGATGTTTGTGTTTTCTTTGAGAAAGATAATGTTTTTTTCTTTTTAACAATTAATGTTTCTGTTACTATGTTGTGTCATTCTGCTCCTTATCCTGCCTTTTAGATGTTATAATATCACCTTTTAGCTGTTCTGACTTCATTTTACCTTTAAATATACTAAAATTATTATGTTTCATTAAGCAAGCAGAGAAACGAGAATATTACCAATTGTTACGTTTTCTCATTTCACTGCTTGAAAATCCACCTTCTCACTGGGATCAAGTTATACAGTTCTCTTTATTTCTAGACAAATATATTCAAACTATGCAGCTATTGGTGTGTTTTCCTTCATAGATTTCTCTCATTTCTCAAATATGACCATCCTTGATCTGTATTCAGAAGTGTAAATCTAGCATTTCTGTATTATCATATAAGATAACAGGAAAATGAGAAAAGTGGTCTATAAGATCCATAGTCTGTAAATGATACATAAATATTATTTGATTTCTGGCTTAAATATTTCCTATGTAAAAATATGTTCTGTACTGAATATTAAAAATATATTTTCTGCAAGAAAAGCTTTCTAAACAAATCCTTTGTTACAGAAATCACCCTGTGTGTGAACCTTACATGTCATTATTCTCATCACATTTGATGACATTACTGATTTAATTTTCACTCACCTGCATTTTTATCAAAACATGTTGACATCTTTTATTATCTTTTTCTACCTTCAAAGATTATTGTTGTGTCAATTCCACCTTAGCTCTTCCCTTTTTACATTTGCTCTCTCCCATCATCCAATATTTAAGTATGCACAGATAGATATATTCAAACTTCTGGCTTCAGATACAGAGCAGCTTTTATATGGAGGACTGCTTTGCTTTTAACAAATACTTCACACTTCAGGAAATTCATGCAAACTGACTCACAAGACTTCTGCAAGGGAAGTTTTGACCTATAGGTATTTTTTTTGCTGCAAGAGTGAAAACTATGTCTCAAATGTTGGTTGACAAACAATTGCAAAAACCAGAAAAAAGCTCTTTTCCTCTTCTCTCTATATCCTGTTCATGGTCTTAACATGAGGTGCTTGTTTCATTTTTGTTATTATTGATATATTCTCACAGCATGCATATCAGAAATCTATGGGAGGATAGTTAAAAAGTTATGCCAGTGAGAAAGAGATTAATGTATAAATTGTTGTCTGAAAACAGACAATTCTCCAATTGAACCTGACATAGTCAGAAATATAAAAAAAAAATGAATAGAACTTAGTAGACAAATAAATCTCAATTATTGAATCTTTTTCTTTGTTAAGTTTCCTGTTGTATAGTAGAATATTTTGTTTTTGAGTGCACACAGTATACATAGGTTCATCAGTGTTAAAATAATAACACAGTAGAGAATAGTACTATGGTGTACCGGGAGCCTTGCAGAAGGTATAATACTCAAGGAGTTAGTGACCTTGAATAAATCATATCTGATCAACTGGGCGTTTGTCATAGGTTTTGAGAATATGTGATTAGTATAATCTGTAGTTTTTTGTCAGAACTTTCTTGAGATCCCGGAAGAACCCTGTCCCTATCCTTCTCACTTCATCACCCCCTCACCAGTGAAGTGTAACTGGTCAGGGTAATATCACTGTGTTACATCCACAAGAGATATCCTGGAGCTACAGTTCCATCTGGAAGAGATACTTGAGAATGACTTCAGAGTGAATGCTAACATAAACTTCTAAGAAATACCAATTATTCTTCCTCTTCTCCCGCAGTCAAATAAAGTGATGCTGTGAGGCAGGGGGGTAAGAATATTATTTAATAGTTTTATTTAGATTAAAAACAAAAGTACGATCTGACTGCAGGCTGTGCGACCTTACTTTTTCAGAATAATCTTAAATTATGACTTGACTGAGAAAGCCAAGATGTGCTTCATTTTCTTTGCTGTACATGTAAACTCACAAGCCACGAGTCCTTCAAATTTAGTCTGTGTAGTTCATAAATAAATTTAAACAATGCATATTTAGAAGGAAAAATAAAAGTTCTCCAAATTCCATATTCCATATTTTTACACTTCTGGTAATATCACACTGTGTTAAAGAAATAAAACTATCAGTTCTGGAAGTGGAATGAGGAAGTGGAAGGAAAGTAATCTGGCATGAATATTGAAAAGGGTATATATTCCACTGTCATGGTTTTATGACTGTGGCCTTGGAAAATTGCTTTAATGGAGCTGGTGTCTCAGGCCAGCATACTTACATAAGGCAGAGACAGAGATGAAAGAGAGAACGTTTTTTCCCTATATAAAATATGAAGTGGGTCATTTTTCAAAACTGCTTAGAAGTTGTTCCCTGGTGTGTTCTCTATTTTGAAGAATAAATTTACTGTATAAACTTCAAAGACTAAATTTTATGATTTCTGAATTTACTAGATTGCTGAAGATATGAAGGATTCAAAGCCAATATTATAAAATGAATTACCTGAAAATACGTAAAAATTTAAATCATTTTGAGTCTTTCAGTAGTAGACAAACTGTCTTCATTCTAAAGAGAAAACAAAACAAAATGAAAGTCTGTTTGAAGAAGAGGAAAATTCTGGCCGGCATTATTCTCTGCAATTTCAAATCTCAGTTGAGTTGTCTAGTCTTTCGATAAGAAGTTTGTGTAAATTAGGCTTTTTTAGGTATAGCCATTATTTTTCTTGGAAAATCTTCCATTTTAATATTTTCTTATGATGCCTAGAAACATAAAGCAAAACTCCACATAAATAAAAACAATAGAGGTGATACTAAAAAGACAGATATGAAGGTAATAAATGGGAAAATGGAAGTTTCTAAAAAGTTGGATACAGATGAATTTTTAGCCTTCTCTAGGATTTGCTTTCTTTTTTAAAAAAGGCCACAGCTCTGTATTTGGTATTCCAGTTTTTGTTTGTTTGTTTGTTTTTTGTTTGTTTGTTTGTTTTTTGTTTGTTTGTTTGTTTTATATTGTTCTATGGCTTTTAAGCCCTATTTGCAAGCTCTGTATGTGTCCCAGATGCTTTGTACCTTTTGCTTTTATTTCTCTATCTGCATTATTTTCAGTTCAATCATCTACTATTTTTTTCTTTGAATGAATATTTTTTCGCCTTCTGAACTATGTACTTTCATTTGATTGACCCCATTGTGCTGCAATTGAAAAGAATTTTCTGATTTCATAACCAATATAAAGTGCATTTTTAAAAATGGAAAATTGACAATATAAATAAAAACTTTTGTCTGAGTGTTACAACTCCTGGCTACAAAGTAGGAACAAAACTTCACTTTATCAATGTTGCTTCTTGTTGAAGTGATTTGTTTGTCAAACTACTACTCAAGCAAAGCTCATTAATTGAAGAAAAAAATATTAATATAATCACAATTTTTATACATTAACCTTGTAGTATCTACCTGTTTTCTCCAGGGTCATGGTTACCTTAACAGAATTCCTGAGTCCTAAGGGTGATGCTGACAATCCTCCTCTGTGATGAGTCATAATCACTGTGAGATCTTCACTGAGAAGATTGTCATAAAGATCGCTAGGAGGTCAGAGCAATTACTGTGTATGTTTTCCATTAGCTTGGGGCAATTCATACAGATTTCCTCAAACAGACTGATTATTTATTTCTTATTCTCTAATTCCTCACTGAAGTTTGACTATCTTCATCTGATGGGTGTTAGCTGAAATTATTCTTCAGCCTCTCCCAGCCACATGCATATTAGGGAGAGCAGCTACTGTATGTTGGCTGGCTGTTTTGGAAAAGGGGAAACATAATCCCCATTATCAAGAAGGAAAGAAAAGCAAGAGCAAGTCATGCTTGACAAACTTGGTGACCTTTTATGACTGAGTTATTGCATCAGTATATAAGGAAAGAACAACTGATCATCTACCTGGACTCATGAAAAACTTTTGACACTGACATGTCATGCATGACATCCTGGTCACCGAATTGGAGAAAAATTGATGGATGAACTACTTGCTATATAAGGAATTGTCTAGATAGTCACATTCAGAGAGTTGTAGTTGACAGCTCACCATCCAAATGTAGACCAACAGTAAGTGACTTACATCCGGGATTGGTACTGGAACCAGTGTTACTTAACACCACTGTACGTGAAATGGACAGTGGGATCGAATACACCCTCAGTAAGTTCACAGTTTAAATCAAGCTGTGTTTTGTAGCTGATATTCAAGAGGTAAGAGAACAGCTTGAGAGCAGGCCTGAGGAGAAGGATTTGGAGGTGTCTGTTGATAAGAAACTCAACATGACCTGGGACTGTGTCTTTGCAGCCCAGACAGACAACTGTAACCTGCGTTGCATCAAAGGAAGTGTGGACAGGAGGTCAGGGGAAGTGATTGTGCTCCTCTACTCTGCACTCATGAGATCCCACTCTGGAGTACTTTGTCCAGTTTTGGGGCTCCCAACATAAGGAGGACACTGAACTGTTGGAGCATTTCCAGAGAAGGTCCCAGAAGATGATTAGGTGGATGGAGCACCTTTCCTATGAGGATAGACTGGGAGAATTGTGCCTCTTCAGCCTGGAGAATGCTCTGAGGTAACAACCTTCCAGTGTCAGAAGAGTAGTTACAGGAAAACTGGGAAAGGATTTTTTTACAAGGGCATGTAGTGACAAGACAAGGGGAAATGGTATTAAACTGGAAGGGGGTAGATTTAGACTAGATACTAAGAAGAAATTCTTTACTGTGAGGGTGATGAGGCACTGGAATAAGTTGACCAAAACAGTTGTGTTTATGCCCTCTCTCTAATTGTTCAAGGCAAGGCTGGATGGAGCTTTGAGCAACCTGATCTAGTGGGAGGTGTCCTTGCCATGGCAGGGGGCTTAGAATAAGATCTCTAAGGTCTCTTCCAACCCAAAATATTCTATGATTTGATGATTATATTCTCTTCCTTCCTGCTACAAAAATGAATATTATTCTACTTATTTGTCAAACTGCTGCATAATCAAACAGAATGTGTATCATTTCTTAATGCCTTCTCTCACTAAACTGCTGATTTTTCATTTATATTTTATGTTCATGTATTTGCCCTATTCACTTACTGGGGAAAACCAACAACTGCCTGGTACACAGTGCTGATAGTTGTTATTTTATGGTCCATTTGGGGTTGTAGCCGTTTTTCTGCTACCAAATTCTGGAAAAAAAACCGACTGTATATAACTCAATGTAAAGATATTAATTGCTACAGTACATGTCTTACTCCAGTCATATAAAACGTTTTCAAATCTCCACATGAGTGTATGGTTTCATTTGTATTCATTTATTCTTGAGACCTTATGCGCATTTTCTTCAATTACCTCAGAAGAGTTAAAGTTTCTTTTATCTTGCAGATATTATACATCGATTTTTTATGGTACAGTCTCTAAGACTTCATCCTGTGCTTTCAGGCTTAGCTTCTGATCTTTATTTGAAATAGTAAGTGAAGCTACTGTTTGTAATACAACAGAAGATAGAGCCACACATCTTCCAGTAGATCTGCTTTTTGTTTTATATTTTATTTGTTTTTCTGTTATTTTTCTGTTTGTTTGTCAGAGAACGATGGATTTGTCAGAACATGCTGAAGGGACTATTACCTACATGAGAGAAACATTTTAATTTCCCATAATCCTATGAGCTTTGATCCAATTATTTCATGATTTTTGAAACTTTACATGTGAAACAAGACTGACTAAATTCTGTTCTCTCGAATCACCAAGGACTCTGATGTGTTAGGATAATATACTACATACAACATTTTTCTTCATATTCTCTGTAGTTAACATTTTCTCTGAAGAATAATTGCCTACCACAATCCTAGTGATTTCTAAGGTGCTTGTTAGATGTTCCCAAACACAGACTTTTTTTTTTCATTTCTGCTCATAGAAGACAGATTGAATTGCACATGCTTCTTTTTTGTGATTGGTATTGAACATTACAACTGTAAATCATTACGGTAATTTACCCTTCAAATATTCTATTGAAAATTCTTTTTTAAGTTCCTCAGGTCAATTGCCAGAGGAACCCATTTTGTTTAAATATAGACATGTTTGCATATTGAAGAAAATGAATTGAAATAATTTTTCATATTGTGATTCATAAAATAGGTTACTTAAATCAATAAGAGGAAAAAACAGGAACAGTAAAATAAAAGCTATTCTTTTCTGATATTCTTTTGAAAAATGTAGATAGACAATGAAAATTTCTTATCTGTCTCTCTGTGTTCTTGAAGTTTTAATTCTTAAAATCTTCAAATTGCTTGTTTGTTATTTAGAGAAAAAATAAATATTTATAAATTATTAGAGGGAATTATTCTAAGATAGTTCTACAAATCTACATCATAAATCCCTACGAGTGAGGCAGATTTTTTACTGTCTTGTCTAGACAACAGAAAAAAGCTGGCACTTCCTACTTTATTCATCAGAAATATTTTAGACATCTAAAATTAATTGTAATACTGGCAGATTAAGGGAAGTCTGCTCATCCCTTACTTACTGCAGATCTATCTGTTCTTTATGCACTGATTTCTTTCCTGTGAATATGAAATAGTTACACATCTTCAGTGACCTTAAATATGCCTTAAAATAATTCTGCTTATTTCACTGGTACGTTAAAGTTTCAGTCAGCCATATGGTAAAGACTCAGAAGTTTTACAGACAGTTACATCCAGCCAAAAAAGTCATGAAAACTCTCTTCTGAGATTATCGATATAATTGACTAGTTATAAAATAGACATTATTTAATGGTCAAGAAAAACTTATTTCTTTGTCATCAAAAATTATCTTGTCAGTGTTTCAAATGGTTTCTGTCCATACAACCTTATAACACTATAATAAATTCTAATTTTCTCCATTATCAATAAAATCATTTAGTTTTCCTCACTGATATTCTGTCTCTGTAATTTTATTTTTCTGTCTTTTTCTAGTTCTTCTTTATCTCCATATCAACTGTTTACTATCTTCTTCCATTCAAGTCCTTCCTGGTTAAGTCCACTTGCTTATATGAATTTAAACTCCACTTCTAATCAAATTGATCTTTAATTTATCTCTTTCATGTTCCTTATGTTCAGTCTCTCATTTCACTAGCCTTCAGAATCTCTCCCAGTATCAGAAGGCTCACATGCTTAAAACAAATCTAATTTTCTTCCTGAAACCTTTTTGACTATCTCTGTTTTGGTTGATAAATCTTCCTGTATTTAAAAGAAAAGACTGTAAGGACTGTCTTTTCCTTTCCTTTTCTCACTGAAGACAGACAGTAAGTAAAGCTTATTGCGTCCTTCTAAAATATGCTTTCTTTTTCTCCTTCTGACATATTTCAAGTCCATGAACTTCAGTTTTCATCCTCAGATGTTTATCTCTCTGGTATAAATAGTATTCTCATCAGATCTTCAAATAATGACACTTCCTGCTTGGCTATCATTTTGTTTGTATTGTTGTTCTGAAATCATAGCATTACTTTTCCTCATTCCTTAAGGTTCATCTTTAACATACTTAGAAGCTTTTGAATGGAAACATAACATAGATTGTGATAGCTTTCTTGATCACATTCTGTTTTTCTTTTATATTTCTCCTCTTGTCTCTGCATTTTGATAGCATCATTCATACTTGCATCTGTAAAGAGCTGCTACAGGAAATAATTTCCTGAGTACTACAAAAAAATTAAATCCATTCTCTGAAGTTCAAAAGCCATTCCATCTGTTCCTGGATCATTTTTTATATCCAACTTTCAGGCATCCTTGTCTTCAGTAGCCTTCCTTTAGTTTACAAGATCTATAAACAACATATCTTCAAGTCTCAATCATGAGACAAAAATAGAATATCAATATGTCCAAATTTACATATGCATCATCAATCTTTGTCAGCAAAATCAATTAACAAATATTTAAAATGTGATCTGCTTTAATTCAAGACTGTTTCTATCATTTCCATTTTACTTTGTACTTCACATTTGTGACAATGCACTGTATTGATATAAACTTGAATTAGAGTGTCCTCTGGGAGCAGGCTGTATTTTTGCTTAATTTATTTGCATCTTGTTTAAATCTAAAATAACCAGTATTTTGTTTGCTTTCATATTCATTCTTTCAAATTATTACTTTTGGAAAGGCCAATAATTTTGATGAATATTGTAGAAATGGTTTATTACTACCTGGTGTGCTTAACTGTAATGTCAGTGAATAATACTGGTTTGCCAAACTGCTGTGGAAGAGGACAGAGTAGCAAGAAAATTAATCTTCAGTAGTTGTGAGATGAAGCATAAGGAGGGAAAACTTATCCCCATAATGTTATGTGTGAACGTAGTGGATGGATCATAATTTTGATCCTCCTGGCCAAGGAAAGTGAAATCTTCACATCCTCAACTGTTGTGCATAAATAATCGTTGGTCATTAATATGCATTATTACCATCTGCTTCAGTGGCATTTTTCCTGCTCAGAAGATGATTCAACAGTTAACTAATGTACAAATGCCAATTTGGTTACTTGGAAAACATTCAAGTCCACAAGAACCTTTTCTTCTGTTGGAAACACAACCCACTATAACCTCCAAATTTCATCATAATAGTCACACCTGTTCATAGCAGCATGCCAAAAACCCAACGTAAAATAACCACTAGAAAAACCTTCGTCACTAAAGACATACACATGCACGATGTCAAAATGTCTTAATATTTTACTTAAAAAAAAACAAAACAAAACAAAAAACACAGAACAAAATAGAGACAAGATCATAAACTGCAAAATGAGATTTGATCTATGCTATATTTTATCTTTGCTGGCACAGTCTCTAAAGGGTCTTAACCTAAGCACTTGGTCCAAGTAGTCATTCTTGCTTTCTCAGAAGGGTGCTGTTGGTGCATGTGCATGTGGAGTAGAGTTATTCATATGTTCACATTTAGAAAATGCTGATGCTTGGAAGAAACATTAATTTTAGAGGAGTTTGGAAACAGTGAATGACAATTGCTAGCTAAAAAAAGTTGTTTTTTTTGTTTGTTTTAATATTGCATATAATTTTATTAAGAATTTAGCATCAATAATCATTATTATTTATTCATAATAAGTAAAATGTTAGAATTCTTACTGTGTGCTAGTCTTTTCTCCTGTTTATTGGGTTAGAAATAAATCTTGATGGTTATCTAAGTGAGCTATCTCTACATTTTTGTCATAGTCTTATGATTTTTCTTACTGGTATTCCACATCATAATATCAAGCAGTGCACTGGGAGTTAAAGAGTTAATGCTCCAGTTCTGTGGATTGTCAATAGTTCCAGGTATGCTTGCCCCAGATGAGAAGAACTACATACCCCAGAGGACTTTGCACATGTTCATTACCGTTTTCCCTTCAGAGGAGAAGATGAAACTGTTCATATGTCACAAGACAGCTCATCCCAGCAGTGTGTGCTCCTAGCCATCTATCCTTCGGTATTAGAACAAGGTCTTTGGTTGTTGGACACTCTTTCTCTCTCATTTTATTTGATTTATTAGATTAAGTTCCAATTATATTGTATTATACTGTGTTATTTTGCATTCCAATATCTTATTTAGTAGAGTATCTTTCCTCCTCGAATTATTGTCATTGTTTTGTTCTTAGGACCATCTCCCTACCCTTTCCCCTTTTCCTCTTCCCCTTTCCTGAGACATGGGCCTGTGTGTCCCCCCACCCAATTAGTCACAGAACTGAGATGAACTGGCCTGTAAACCATTGACAATTTCTTAGTAAATTAACAGTATGTTAATCTAGACCTTCAATTCTGACCAAGTTCTACTTGGTAAAAGTAAGGATATATAGGTAAGGGGAAAAATATAAAGTATTTGTCTTCCTACTGTTGCCCTTATACTCAGCAGATTTGGACTTATACTAGCTTAACATTTTAATCTTCCTTGCTTTTTGCCAAGGTTGTTGGCAGGAATTGAACTCAAGCAACATCAAGTTAAAGACTTTGTGTTCTTTTTGTATGGAAATATGAAAATATTTGGTGATGTTATTGTTTGTTGCCAGAGTATGCTACACAGGTTGCAGGACAAGTTTACTTTCTGATGTTTAATAATTGCTTTGTAGATATTTCTTCTTGTTTTATAACAAAAAATATTGTAGTATCTAGTTATGATAGGACATGTTATAGTATTTCTCTTGGGAGAAAAAATAATTATTACTGATATACTTTCTGTGGATTCCACTAGGTTTATTTTTAGGCAATGTGCACAGAAAATTGAATGCAACAACTTCACATCAAGATTTCTGGATCTCAGATGATTATGTCACTTTGAGCCAGAATCTTTTACGTTGTGGTGGTGTTTTTTAATTCCTTTACAATGTAATAATTTCCTTAAAAGAAATATAAGCAAGAAGAAAAAGCCTTTATTTCTTGTAAAAGATTACAGAATGGATTGTAAAGGAATACAGAACAAAGCAGAAAGGAGTTATTGAAAATTGAGGTGTTCATTATGTTTTAATAACCCTTTCAATAGCTCCAAAAACTGCCAGAAAACTGTACAAGTACCCTTTCATATTTCTTTCCTCCTCCCTGTCTCATACCTCTGGGAACTGTGAATCACAAATTAAAACCACTGGTTTCACAGATAAGTGGAAGTATTGATTCTGGGAACTCTGACTTTGCTATCCACAGTTGTTTTAAAGATACGTTGTAAAACTGGATTCACCAGTACCTGAATGGAAAAAAGGCCTCAGTTACACTCAGAAGCAATAAAGTCAACTCAGCGCCCTTAGGAGATGCAACCAGAAGTACTACCTGTAGTTTTCACAGGTCATGTAATTTCCATGAGATTGGAAAGTCGTACTTTTTCTTCAAAATATTGACATCATTTATTCACTTCAAGCATTTGTTTATGGGAAGGAAAACAAATTGCAAGCTGAGACATGCCTCACAAAATTTTTTTGCAACTAAGAATAAATATAGCACTAGAAATTATTATCTTTCAATAGGAACAATGTACTACTTGCATCCAACAGAACTGACTGTAAGATTCTACAACCACCACTGAGCTATTTTTCAGAATCAGATGAAATCATTGTTACAGATCCTACAGAATTAAAAAAAAATAAAAAAGAAAGAAAGAAAGAAAAAGCTCCTCTGTGACAAGAGGAAAAACTGACACTTTTAAATTGATAAGATTTCTTTAATAAATGTCTTAAATTATCCTGGGTAGCCCAGTATTTCATAAATTTTGCAGATGCTTTCACATATATTCTGTTGCAGACTGCAACAGAGTACTTACTAACTGTCCCTGTGGTAACCATGTTGAGGTCGAGGGGAATTAAAGCATTACATAGGAAATATAATTTATAAAAAAATCAAAATCATTAGTCAGTAACAAAAACTTAGTAATGCTCATTTAAAATACTAAATAAAATGTATTGCTAAGTTCTTAAATATATGCCAAATATTCTTCTTTGTGAGGGTACTACAGAAACTCTTCAGTTCATTTTGCTTGTTTCAAGCTCCAATACCAAGATTCATGTAACAGAACCTTTCTGATTATATAATACTTTTAGAAAGCATTTCAGGAGTTCGTGCATATATTAATTTTTGACTTCACAATGATTCTAGAAAAGACTCATTTTGCACAAATTAAGCAGAGATCCTCCATGAGACTCAACTTCAAGTTATAAGCCATCCACAACTGCAACTGAAATAAAATCAGAAGATATGGCGAGTCAATTGTCCACTTAAGATTTCTTTCAGGAAAAATACCTTAAGGAAATCAGATATGATGTACCTGTTGTATGGTTCTGAAATATTATTCAGTATTTTTGGGCATCCAGACCTATCATTTACCTAATCTTCTATATGAAGCTGCCTATCATTTGGAGAACTAATCTAGAAACTCTAGCCTTTTGCTCAACTCTAAATGAAACCATAAGTTATTATGTGGACAAAAGTAATAGTCTAAATATAAAACAAAAAAAACAAATATTTCATCTCCAGAATTGCATATTTCCATTTATATACTCAGAAGATTGTAAGTTAACAAGTAGTTTCTACTCTACGTACATTTAATCAATGGAAGCATTTTTCTGCAGCACTTTTATTTATTAGATTGTTTATCTTGTGCGCGATTTATTTTTCCCCTAAATGAATTTCAATTAAAATTTTTTGTTGTTGTTGACAAGTGAAGAAAATTTCAGTGGAAGTAAATCTTAGAACAAAGAGCCTAGTCTTTATAATGCTTATGATAATTTCTAGAAAATGTGGCAATGCACGATATTAAGTGGAGTGATAAAACTATGTATGCAAGCTGAGACCAGAAGGAAATCTAGTCCTCTGCTAATATGAAGAGAACAAAAATTGTAATAGAAGGGCACATCTTCTCACTGCTGCCTCTGCCTTCGATATTCACAGGAATTTTTAAATCCAAAGAATGGACTTCCATTCAATTCAAGACATGAGAAACTATTTTCACCTCAAAGCGAACAACTAAAGCTTTGGTAGAGATCAGCGTCAGCTCCCATTTCATCTAAAATAAAAAGTAAGCACATATAATGTTAAGAAAGATCTGTGGTCTGCTAGTAGATTCTTATTTTAAAATACAGTAATATAATCAGTTTCTTTTCATATTTTCCTTCCTTAAATTAAAAAAAAAAATAAAAAATAAAGCTGGGGAAACATCCTGCTTTTATTTATTTGTTTGTTTGTGTATTTTACTCTTTCCTGACTTAAAGGCCTGCTGTAATAACAGCTTCTTGCTTGAAATCCTTAACCAGAGTGAAGATTACAGTCTCGCAGTAAGCATACATGCAGCTATAAAAACATTATTTACTGGTCTCTGGTAAAAGAATCAAGGTTTTTGATATTAAATAGATTTATTTATGTAACTTAAAATATTCTTTTGATGCAATTAAAATATATATAAAATTTATTAACTGTCAAATTATTATATTTTACCATGTTACTATTTTTTATTGATAGACTGTTCCCACAGACAAAACTACACAAGGGTATAGGCAGAATCACTCTTTTAAAAGATCAGTTTTCCTAAATAATACAGTCTTTTTACACTGGTTGAGCAGTTTCAACAATAGAGCAAAAATTCAATTAAAAACACTCTGGAGAGAAGATGCTTAAGGTTTATTAATTTTGTTTGCAGCTTTATTTACATGCCTGAGCTACAGTGGAGACAACAAGCTGCTACTGTTAGGGAAATAAACAAAACCCTTTTTATTTTCTCTTTATCTTTTATGACTTCATTTTTAAAATATGTGGAAACAGAATGTAACCAAATTAAAAAACGAATGGAAACAAAACAAGACAAGAAAACCAAAGTTCCCTTTATCATTCTGTTTCTTTCCAGATGAAAGGTGATTCTTCAGCAAATATGTTCAGCAGAAGGAAAGATCCCTTTCACCAAAATGTTAAAAAAAAAAAAGAAGCTAAAGTAAACCCAACCTAAAACAATTAACAAGCCAACAATTATAGAAATCCACAATAACTTTTCGTAGAAATCAAAGAGATTATATCCCCTATGGCAAGGTCAGCAAGTCTTTAGTTGTCTGTAGTATGAAACATCATTACAGCAGCTTTGTCAGGGGATGAAGTACTTCAAGAGTGATCCAGTAAAAAAGAATATGCCAGAAAAGATCATAACTGTTTTTTTTTATTCCTTATATAATATAAGGAATTTTTATTATCTTAAATATGTTATGGTAATATCAGACTGAGGGTAAAACAGAAAACAAGAAAGATTTATAGAATTCTTAACTATATTTTTAAACCAAAGATTCTGGTTTAGCACCTGTGGTGCAGTTTATTCTGAGTAATATACAACCATGACTTTCAAACACCCTTTCTAGATGCTGCTACAGCTAAATGAAAAGATAATGTAACTGTGTAGTCCTGGAACTGGGTAGGTTTAGCAGACAGAACTGATTTTTTATTATTTTATTTGTCATTGTATTCTGAATTAGTTTATTCTGCTTACTTGTAAAAGTGGTATATTTACTTATTGATCTGCTGTCTATCTCAGAAGCCTACTCAGTCACAAATGGATTCAGGATAACTTAAAACCAAATATTTAAGCAAACTGATAAGAGCTGAATGGTTTTTTTGTTGTTGGTGTTTGTTTGTTTGTTTGTTTTTAAATTCAAACTCCCTGGTATCAAATTGAGTAAAAATCTCTTGCAGTAGTGCTCTGTTTGTAGGACTTGATTTTAGCATACCCTCCAGATATAGATACTATGTTTCATTATAAGGGAACAAAGTCAAGAGCAGTGCAGAATTTCAAAAGCACTGCAAATCATGTACAAAAGCTTATCTGACTACTTAAAATAAGCACAGAAAAATTCTTTTCAAGTTCTATTTCCCACCTTCCAGAACCTTATGTCATGAATGTTTATATATGAATATTTCTATAGTACAAAGATCACCCAGCTCATGGTTGCATCCCATATATCTAAAACAATTAAAATCTTACATCATACCCCCACATATATGTCTTGGTAGGAGTCTATACTAAAACTGAAAAATCTATGTACTTCTTGTCACGTCTGGAACCCTACATAGTTAGAAACCTTCAGTAAAAAAAAAGGTCAATGTAGGAAATTTTTTATGTTTAAATGATGAGTTTTTGACCAATAGAAATACTAAGATTCTGAAAGCCTTTTCTTGATTTTAAAGAACAACTGATGTGGACAGAGAACATTTTCTGAATAAACATTTCTGCTGTTTTGTATACTGCAATATAAAGGCATTATTATATGTTCTTTTAAAATGCTTCTCTTCTTAGATCAGTGTTGTACTTCCTTGACATTTCTTAAAATTCTTAAAATTAGGGCAAAGTAAAGACTTCCATAGCATGGTATATTGTCAGCTATCATGTTAGGATTTCATAAACAAGTGCATTTCTGTATTTATAATGAATAATCCAGTCTTATGTTTGAGTTGTAGGAAAGTAGTTCATGAATTCAAGGTGATTCTATATTAATTCCTTGACAATGAAGGACAAAATGGTTTTATTTGTTATTAATGGATGCAACACTTTTACTATTCGCTGATAAGGCTGAAAGGTTGGAGCAGGCTGCCAAAGGAACTACAGCATAAACAGGGTATGAAAAATACTTCTGCAATGTTTACAAATTCCTTTCATAAAATCATTCATCAGAAAGGAGACATTTGCCTCTGTACTGGACTGGTACTGGATTAGACCTGTATTTGACATAAACTAATTGATAAATTTCAATTTAAATGACATCCAGACAACAGAGACACATAGTACCTTTCTGGAAACTGTTGGTTGTCTTATATCTGAACAACCTTTGGTCTCAAGAAGTGTTTTTGCAAATATGATGTGAATTTATTATGGTCTTCAAGCATTCAGTCAAAGAGACAGTGAACAATAAAGGCAAAGAAATGAGGGCATCCATCATCCCCACATAAGGCAAGGAAAAAATCTACAACTCAATTCTGTAACTTGTACTTCATTACTGCTTTGGTTTGCAAATTTTTTATGTGAAGTATATTTTAAAATAATCACATGATTTTGAACTAACAAAGAGGATACAAATCATATTCCTGTGTCAGCTTTTAAAGTCTTACTAGGATTAGGAAAGTGTACAATCTGGAAAAAAAGAATCCCTCACTCCTTGTCAGTGGTTTACAGCACAGTTTGTCCCAGTTCTGAGACTAAAGGGGAAGGGGACCCACGGACCTGCACTCTGGGAAAGAGGTGAAAAGTGGAAAGGGCAGGGAGATGGGCATAAAAACAAAACAATGGCAACGATCTGAGGAGAAACTAACTATTTTACTTAATATGATCATAGAACGCAAAATAACACTATAATACAATTCAATTGAAATTGAAGCTAATAAATCAAATAAAATGAGGGAGAGAGTGTCAAAAAACTGAAGGCCTAATTCTAATGCTGAAGATGAGACAGCTAGGGAGCACACACACTGAAGCAGAAAGTGAAAAAAATCTCGTGACCTGTGAACAGTTTTATCTTTTCCTCTGAATGGAAAACAGAAATGCAACATCTTGTGGGATATGTAGTTCTTCTGAGACAGGTATATCAGAACCGCCAATGATCCACGGAACTGGAGCATTATCTCTTTAACTCCCAGTGCTCTACATGTTATGATGTGGAATACCGATAACAAAAAATCATACAACCATGTTATTCCTCCACCACTCTTTCCCTCAAAAATGTACTCCTCAAAAATCCATATGTGCCCCACACTTGCGAAACTGATTACTGTTCTTATATTTGCTTTTTTTTTTTTATGGTAAATTTGTTTATGATTTTGTCCCTGGATGCTGAAAACACTTGTGCTCAGATTCGCACAAGCTTGGCCATGAACTTAGGGTGAAATTCCTGAGTAACCATATGCCATTCAAGAAAGTAGCATGAAAGCTGGGGGAATAAGTAAAGTTTGTACCTTCCTAACCATGAAATTGATTTATGTTTATAACTTGCTGTTCTCATTATAAGATTTACCATGAAAAAAAGTCAAGGAATTAGAATATAGGTTTTACTGATGTAGCTCTCACTAAGAAACCTTGAAACTTTACCCTCTTATGTCCTCTATAGTTCCTTTTTCCTCAGTTGAGTCTGCTATCTCAAAGCAGTTGTGTTTTGCCTAACTCTTGGCCATATTTCTTTTTTCAGAGATTTTTTTTCTAACTTACCAAGCATCTGCTGGCTCACACCTGATGACCACTTAATAGGTAGACCACAAGAAGAGTTTAAAAGAAAAACAATTAATTTGATGACAGTTAAGTGTTCTCATTTTATGGGACTTATAAAAGAGAGCCTAACAGAATGTACTCAGTATCATTATTTCTTACATGAAATTGGTGGCAGTAACTCAAATCTTACCACTTACAGAGAGGTCCATTCCCAAAAACTAACCTAAGTTAGCTTGGGATGCTCATTCTAAAATGGGAAAGACTAATATTCAAATGCATATTCAGTCATTACTTTTGCAATTTGCATCATTTTATGACCATGACTCTTTCACTGCTGAGTGCCTATGCAACAATGCATGAGTTGTTGTTTACTGATAGATTACCTTATCATATGTATTATGTGATTCTTATACGCAATTCCTTTGGCTTCCACAGGACAACATGTTTGAATATTTGTCTGTAAGCTTTAAGGAGAGCTGAAAGAATTTCCAAAAGATTTAAACAACATAACCTAACTCTCAGTGAAGCTCTATTGATGATGAAGCAGTAATAGCATTGATTTGTTCATTTTATGTACAAAAACTGTAAGAAATAGATCTTGGTTATGTTAATGAAATTTCAGCATTGAATCTTTAAGAATCCTGATGTCTACCATAATATTCTCAATATTCTCCTTAACTGGAGAAGGACATTACAAAGACTTTTTGACCTTTTGTTGTTGTTATTGAAATAGAAAAAATATTTCAGGATTGCTCTTCTGTATTTTTCCTTCTCTTCAAACAAATAATTTTACAAATAAAACAAATATAGCTAGGTGACATCTCAGAAAACATTCTCATTCTTCCCCAACTCTAAAACAGGGCTTCAGATATTCCAAGTTTTTGTGTTTCTTCTAGTGCTTCTAGTTAATATTTCTATTTAATGCATAACATAGCTCAACTAGGAGACATAGATCACTGTACATTCAGACTGAGTGACTGATGGACTTTTTTTGGACAACTGGAACAAGGATATACTAAATATAGTCATGCAGAATCTAGGGGAAATTGTGTGTCAGTGAAGAACTGTATAAGTTACATCTATTTCATGGCCATTTTCTACTTATTTTCATATTTATTATACTGTTCTTTCCCAATATTTGTTGTTATTTGTCTTCTCTCCCCTCCCAAAAGCTGTGGTCTGTATTGTTTCATAGTCATTCTCCCTCAGATTGTATAGCACATTCACTTTTTTGACTATCCAGACATCAGTCTTGAAGAACTTCTCTTTCAGTTTCTCCATTCACTTTTAGCACTATCATTGTTATCAATAAAATATAAGATATGTCTGGACTGTTCTGTATTCCCCTTCTTGCTACTCTTCCAAATTCCTCAATTTGTGTGTTTTAAATAATTCTGATACTTTCTTTCAATAATAAAATCTTATTATTTTTTTTTAATTGTGGCCCACAGCATAGTAGGTTTCACATAGACAGTTTCCACTGTCTACTTACTTTCATTGTACCATGGAGTAAATATATATCTTTTATTTTTAATTAGACTATTTTTCCCCTTTCTGTCCTACATGAAGAAGTTCTGCTCTTCAAAATTTATAGTCATGTCTACATCCTGATAAATTTGTTTGAAAAATTGAGTAGCAGTTTTGATCACAAATTTACTTCTGATTATTTCCAGATTTATTTTTCATTAATATAGAAATACATAACGCTTATTCAAATTAATTCACCATTGTGTTTCATATTCTTGTCCCAAATGATCCTGTCTCCTCACTTTGAAATCATATAGATATTTTTCGTGATCTTTTCTCACCTCTTCTGCTCATGATTACCCCAAATTTATGACTGAAGAGGTTCTTTCTCCTCTCTGCGAGATAGCATCCCCTTTGTCTTACAGTTCTCCTTGGAACATAATTTGAAGATATAAATCAAATAAAGCCCACTGGCAGACTACAGTTACAGCTACACTGAGCGATACTTTAATTTGCAATACGTATCTGTTGTCTTCTCCATCCTTGGGGCTTTGCCTGAGGTGTTTCTGGACTTACTTTGCAGTTGCTTTTCTCTGCTTATTATTCCTCATGACATCATTTTTTTTATTTTTTTTTTTGCTAAGTGAAGGAGCATTGAAGTCCAATGTGCAAAATAAGACTTGAGTCCTTCTGTTGCATGTCCGTAGTGTTGCCATAAATATTAGCTGAATTAGAAGAATGTCCCTTCATTCCTATTTTTGGGACGGTGCCTCAAACATCATATAGTTCTCTTTTGAAGGGATTACTCAGTCTGACAGCTTTTAAAGGGAACATCTCCACTTCTAAAACAGCTTAGCCACACATCATTCATTGTAACTTTGTTTGTGAAATTTGAGGAGAATCACTGCTGTCCTGAAATTGTAAAAGAGGCCAGTGATATACACTCTTTATTTTGGGAAAGGCCAGTTTCTCCCTCTTACTGCACAATTTTCACAGAATCACAGAATTTTAGGGGTTGGGAGGGATCTCCAGAGATCATCTAGTCCAACGCCCCTGCCAAAGAAGGCTCACTAGACCAGGTTGCACAGGTAGGCATTCAGACAGGTCTTGGACATGTCCAGAGAAGGAGACTCCACAATCTCCCTGGGCAGCCAATGCTTTGTCACCCTCACTGTGAAGAAGTTCCCATGCACATTTGTGCAGAACTTCCTATGCATCAGTTTGTGGCCATTTCTCCTTGTCCTATTACACTGCTGAGAAGAGTCTAGCCTTGTCCTTTTGCCTCCTGCTCCTTAGATACTTATAGATGTGGATCAGATTCCCTCTGAGTCTTCTTTTTTCAAGGCTGAGCAGACCCAGGTCTCTCAGCCTTTCAACATAAGGGAGGTGTTCCACGCTCTTTGTCAACTTTGTATCCCTCTGCAGGACTCTTTCAAGGAGATCCCTGACTTTTTTGTACTGGGGAGCCCAGAACTGGACACAATACACCAGTTGAGGCCTCACCATGGTAGAGTAGAGGGGGAGGATCACTTCCCTCTACCTGCTGGCCACGTTCCTTTTAATACACCCCAGGATACAATTGGCCTTCTTGGCCACCAGGGCACACTGCTGGCTCATGGCCAACCTGTCATCCACCAGGACACACAGGTATCTCTCTTCAGAACTCCTCTCCAGCAGATCATCCTCCAACCTGTACTGGTGCATGCAATTATTCCTCCCTAGGTGCAAGACTCTACACTTGCTTTTGTTAAACCTCATTTGGTTTCTCTCTGCCCAACTCTCCAGCCTGTCCAGGTCTTGCTGAATGGCAGCACAGACTTCCAGTGTGTCAGCCACTCCTCCTAGCTTTGTATCATCAACAAATTCATGAAGTTGTTGAACAGGACCGGATCCAGCACTGATCCCTGAGATGCACCAATTCAGGTGTCTTCTCAAAAAACAGCGTGTAAGTGAATCCTTGCTATCTTTGCAACCTTTTGACCAGGTCATCCACTTTATCCCACAGGACCCACATCAGTCTTCAGGGAATTCCTTCAGTAGGTAGTCAGCAGTATAGAAAGAATGCATACCTTTTCCCTTTCACAGTTCTTTCAGCAGTGAAATACTAATCATAGCCCATGGAGATGTAGCCTAAACGTTGAGAGTGATTCTAGCATGTGTCCCCTATGTGTATAGAGAAAGGCCAACTACTCTTTGTAGGACTGGGTTCTTTTGCAAACACTGAAGATGTCTTTATTTCTGTTCATAAAGACTCACGTTAAGTTACACTGGTGATACTTCCTTAAGTGCTCTATTTCTAGCTGACAATACTTTTCGTAATGAAAAAAAAAAAAAAAAATCAAAGAATAATGACATCTTAAAAGCTAGCAGAGAAGTTTCATGCCAAAATTTACAGAAGTGCCACAATGGATTTGAAAGTCCAGCTATAGCTTAAAGCTCAGTAAGGACTGAGGAGTGAACCATCCACTGAGTGACTATAAAAAGCATCTATTCTTGGCAAGTTTATAATGTGATTCATCGGTCCAAGAGGTTTTGTAGAAATGGTGTATGAATGTTAATATATATTTGCTGCTAAACAAGGAAAGTCAAATTCCTTCTAAATGTCTCTATTAGGTTTAAGAATCCAGGTGTTAGCAGTTGAGAGGCTGGTGTTGACAATGCTGGCAAGGCCAGTCTTGGACACAGCTGGTTCCAGCAGGCTCCCACAGCCCTCAGTCACCCTTAGGCACTTGGGAACAGCCTGGGGAGGGGAGAGCAGAAAGCACTGCACAGGGAGAAAGAGGAGGAACAAAAACCAGTGAGAAATAGCAGCGTGAACACCAAGTTGAGAAAAGGAGGAGGAACATAAAATCCTTCATTTTCTCCATGGTGCTGGAGAAAATTTTGCCTTCTGCTGCTGGAAGACAACCTGCTGGGACAGACTTTTTTTCTCTGAAGAACTGTAGCCTGTAGAGAGCCTATGCTGGAGCAGAAAGTGTGTAGCAGAAAGGAGAAATCCATTTTCAGTACCTTGCCTTAGCTACAGAGATTCATATGTATCAATGTTTCTGGGCCAGTTCATCCTGACTGTGGGACTAATGGGGTAGAGGGACTCATGGACCAATTCCATGGGAGAGGGGGAAGGGAAAAAGGGAAAAATGGTAAGGAGATGAGCCTAAAAATAAAACAGCAGTAATGTGCTAAAAGAAAAATAAGTATGATAGTGGAATGAGAGGTAACCCAATATAATACAATATAATCAGAACTGAAGCTAATAAATCAAATAAAACAAGAAAGAATGTCCAAAACCAAAAGCCTAATTCTAGTGCTGAAGTTGAGATGGCTAGGGAGCACACGCTGCAAAGACAAGCAGTAAAAAAAGGGTACTGTCTCATGACTTGCAAGCGGTTTTATCTTTCCCTCTGAACAGAAAACAGAAACAGAACAGTGAAGGTCTTCTGGGATATGTAGTTCTTCTTCTCTTCTGAGAACGAGTTACCCAGAAATACTGACAATCCACAGAACTGGAGCATTAACTCCTAACTCTTTAACTCCCAGTGCACAACATGATGTTATGATGTGGATTGACTATGTTTTTCTGCTAGGTGCTTTCTATGCAGAGACTTGGGACTGGATTTGTCAGTTTACGGGTTTCTAACAGAATAATTGAGAAGAGTTCCAATTGGAGTTGTTCTCCTGCTGGGAAACAACTGATTTCTTTTTGTATTTCACTACATCTTAAGTGAAGTGAACTACTGCTAGGGTGCTATTCATTCCTTCCAGAGAGATGTTGCAGGTTAGGAAGAACATGTTACATTGAGAGATTCAAGTTACTGTGAATTGAGAGGCTTCTGTTCCACAGGGTTTATTTTCTTTCTAGGCAGAAAAAAATGTTCGTCTTCCATAGGTAAGAGAAGAGTAAAGGGGATAAATGGCTGCAAGAAAGATATATGTATTTATGCAATTATAGTATCTAACTAGGTGATACATAACAATATATACTTTGCACTGGCCTGCCATTGGGCAAAATATAAAAGGAGGATGAAAGAAGAAACTGAAATCTAAGTGTAATTTAGTTAATGCACTGCAAAACAGCATGAAGAAACATTTTTTGTTGTATTGGTTTTATATTACCTTACTTAAATAATTTATTTTATTTCAACTAGATTCAGACACAGTTTCTCTGAAACTGGTACCAAATTGAGCAGAGACAAATCTTAGAATAATGAAACTTTTTTCAGCAATGCTATTAATTAACAATATAACAAGTTTATGATGACATCACTCCCAGTATCTATCCTGCACAATCCCATGAGAAGTCCACGGAGTGATACTGATATGCAACAAAGGATCTAATTAGCTTTATTACAGTTAGAAATAAAAATATTCAAAGATTTTTTTTTCAAAAACAGGAAAAGTAAAAAGCAGCAGAATGAGAATAATTTATTTACCGTTACTGTTAACTATAATACATCTGGATTATAGTTTTCTTTTAAAATGCAGCTTAACAAAAGGAAAATACAAGATTGGAATACAACTGAAAACGTGAAATATGGCCAGTGAGACAGAATTGTAGGGCCTTTTTTCTCATGGAAATTTTTCTATGGAAAAACAGTATTTAGTATATCTTGTAGGAATGAGGAAGGATATCTTCCACTCGAGAAGTAGCTTGTATAAGAAACTGAGAAAAAAAAAAACACAAAACCTTGACACTTGAAAAAGAAGACCTACAAGTAAAATAAATGGCTCTGGGCAGAGAAGGTGGGAGCATGGGTGCATAGGTTTGTCAGTATTCTAGGGGGAAAAAAAAAACTACTGTTATCACAAGATATATCTGGTTAATTTTCAAGAGAAAATGTGAAGCTCAAGTGGGATAATAATGCTAAATGTTAAGCGTTTGCTAACTTGTTTCTGATTGTTGTATTCTTAAATAGGTGTAAAATCAATTGAGATTTGACTATTGTTGGTATGGGCAGTAACCAAGAGAATCAGGTTAGAACTGCGGTGAATCGTGAGTGTCCCTTAGAAGAGGAGGTTTGGAGTATCTTTCAGGCATGGAGATAATTCAGAGAACTAATTCTAGAATTGTAACAGTAATGTTGTGTTCAAATGCGAGATTCACCTGTCGAAGTTCTGATACTGCTTGCTTATAAACTAGGAATGTTATGATTCATTCTCTTGGATCCATTATTTGAATTTAACCAATTAATTCCTTAGAAATAATAGACATGTTGCTTATTCATGGCATTACTAAGTCTCTACTATCATGGTTCTTCCTGTGAGATATATCTGATACTTCAAGTTAAGTTTTTCTCTTTCACTGCTATGACCTTGCTGTAATTTCAGACTGCCTTTTTCGAGACTATTGTAGTCACATCTCTGTGCCCCTCTGGACCATAGTTCTATTTCCTCTCTTCCCTACTGGTTGACCTTCACATAATGTAGTTCAGTAGAGATTAGAATTTGCTTGGGGACTTTATTTTGTTATTACTCAGTTTCCTTTATAGAAGAACTCTGTTTTATCAGGGATTAATTGTTTGGTGCTGATGTCTGTGTCAAATGACTTCTTGTTCTAGATAGTAAGACCCCAGTCACCTTGCAGGCTATTCTAGAAATGTGTAAGAGTTAAATAGCCTCTTGTATAATTATTTTCAGGTATGCCCTTGTACAAGATTTTTGCAGTGGATGTAATCCAGTACAAACCATTAGTAAGAGAATGAAGTGAGAGGTTAATGGCATGTATGTTTTCAATACCACAGTGAATTTTACTAATAAAAAAAAATAAATCATTTCGGACTGCCTCATTGAGGAAGTTTCACATCAAATAGAAGAAAAAAATATACTGTTCTGGAGTATATATAGGCAGTATCACTTACTTTTTCCTATGGAATTCAATCTATGTTGATTTCCATGAGTATATGATGAAAAATATAGTGTTTAACATACATACATATTGTATCTGGATGTGCAGAAGGATATGCATTTACTCTTTAAGACTCTTGTTTTCCCAGTAACCTAGTTCCTTAGTAAAGGTGCACTGAAATTCTTTCCCCTCTCCCAAAGGAATAAATGCTTCAAAATTCGGCAAAATTAATTTATTCAACTCCAGAAAAATACTAGTGCTTTTATATGAGAAAGGGAACAGAATATTGCTTGCAGAACAAGCGGTCATTACACTTTCTGGTTTGCAATAGATGAATTGAAAGAGAATGGTTTAAGCTGGTTGATTGCTTTATTTCCCTCCCTTCCCTTTTAGATGTAAATTTCATTTCAGAAGAAAATGTCTTCCAGACAGGAAATACCTTCTACCAGAAGTGTCATAAAAAGTCTTTTTCACAACGGCTGTTTTTATTTATTTATTTATTTTATCGCTCCTGTTTTACAAAAAGCAATATTCACTGAAAGACTCTATCTTTTGGATTCAATGTTTCCAATGTCTTTTGTCTTTACTATGTATTCTTGACCCAGTAATGGGATGTTGTATAGTACAATATTATTTTTCCCTTCTTTTTACAGCACTAGGAACTATTTGGCTTGATATTGCTTGGTTCACATTAGTTTAAGGAAACTTTTCCTGTCTTACCTCTTTATTTGAGACAGGTTGCTAGACAGTACACTACTTATCTCAGTGATTCTTCTGTTTTTCTCAGTGTCCAGATGTTACTCTGAATTAAGACTGTATATTTACTTTGGATATTTTCACCCATGGTTTGTAAGTCTGCTGTAATCTCCCCACATTTCTGAGCTGCATTAGCTCTGTCTGTGATGCTATTATTGTTTTGTCTTGCTCATTGGAATGCAACGCACATTGCTGGTCTGCAGTTTAGTTTTTGATTGTTTACTCTGCTGATTAGAAAATATTTTTAGTTGAGGAAATGGTGCTATGTGTAGATACTGATTATGTGTCACTTGAATTTTCTGTTTCACTGTACTTGCTATTTTGAACAAGATGACATTAAAAGCAGAATACTCTTTTCTGTATATTGTATAGTGAAAACAACTGGCCTAGCAATTTTATTATTTTTATTTGCATTTGCAGTAAGCACTATAGATGTTTATTAGCATAGAATTATTATGCTATTTACCAGCACAATTCTCATTGTTCAATAGGACTATGTACTTCCTGCATCTTTCTTTTTCTTCTACTGTTGCTATACTTGGTAGAATGGACTGCTAAAGGTTTCTTACTCTGACCTTTTCATTCAGTCAAACTGAGAATCAAAAAGACAGTAGCGATGTAAGGAATAACATATTATAAAATGTCTTGAAAGAACGTATAACAGTTTCAGAAACTCCAGATTTCGTTTCTGTTTATCTAGCAATGCATACTGGGTTCTAAATTCTAAATCTAAAACAACACTTAGCCAGGATAAAAATTATCTTGTATATTTAACAGTAGTTTTATTTCCTAAAAAGCTATAATTGAACCTTGTTTTCTCTGTAAAGATAGTACAAATATGTATAGATGTAATTGTGTTAATTTTCTTCATAGTAGCCTATATTTGTGACCAAGAGCAGCGTTGATAACAAAGCAGTGCTGGCTGGTACTTCTGAATCATGCTTGTGCAGAGTCATAGCCTTCTGCGTTTCTTACTCTGTCTATACATAGAGCATGGTGAAGAGAGCGATTCCCAAGAATTTAGAAAAAGGAATGAATTTTGGAACCAATAGCAGAAGGACAAAAAAGCCCAAATTTTCAGTGGGGCTTAAAAATTATGCAGTCCACATGGCATCTCTCAGAACAGTTGTGAATTACCCATTATATTAATCTTTCAAAGGCAAATAACCATTTACTTACTACTTGGTTCTAAAAAATGTGAATTGTCTGACATCACCCTTACTGGACATTTTGTTGTCCTAAAAACAACAGTGAAAATGAGAATTGTGAAACTAGTGAATTTTAAAAATCTAGATAACTTTTGCTGACCAATAGCTGCATGTTTTTCATAATTAATCACTTTTCCTTATATGTCTAGGAAAATAGCACTTGTGTATTTAGCTTTAGTAGCATGATTTCAAAAAATATTTAATGCATAGCAACAACATTAGCTTGATAGAAGCCAAATAAATTAATCTTACATTCACGTATATGCAAGTGATAAATTAGAAAATATTTAAATACTATGCTTATCTTCAAACACAACTACCTTTTTTTCAAGCCTTGACATGGATTTTCCTAGCTATAAGGATAAGGTTTTACCTGCTTGAAAATTTTCTGTCTTGAAATTAATTCTGTAATCTTATGTAAACATGAGGAAAATTACATTCACTTCTTTTCTAGTCAGTTTGATTATATACAGCAGTTTCAACACACCACCGAACTAACAAAAAATATTACTAATTGAGATAGATCTTAATCATATTGGCCCTGAGTGATTTCTGAACACAGATTATAAGTAAAATGTCTACTAAATTATTGTTAAAAAGGAAGAGATTCAAAAGATTCAACACAGCTGAAATATTTGTAATACAGTAGCGGCAGTGGTAGTTGAAGGAAACTTCAAGGTGCGAATGTAAGGAACTATGTCTGGTTCTGGCTACAGAAAGAAAAATTCTTTATGTCCAGTAGTAACAGGTTTTAAATAAATATTTTTCATAGTTACAATATGATGATAATTTTTAATATATTATTTTAAATGTATACCACAGAAGATAAAAAACACATAAAATGAGATGTTAAAAAATACATATCTTTTAATTATAAAATTCAAAATAGATAAAAATAGAATATATGTATATTTGGAGTTTCAAAGAATTTTTGAAAGCTGAATGTCTGACAGAAGACCACAGATTGACTGAAATATGGAATGAGAGAATTTATAGAGTCTAGAAAACTAGAAAACACAGAACTAATCCTAGATAAAGGAACTGAAATTAGATAGATGAAATTATTCCTCCTTGTCCTTACCTGTTCTTCAACTTGCAGTCTGAGATATAGTTCTGAGAACATAAGAGAAAATTCAATGTGATACACAGACAGGGATATACAGCACAAAAGCAGAGTGCAGAAGTTAACAAGCTAATAGTCAACCTGTGACAAAACAGTATAACAGAAAATTGCGGAGGACCAAGGTCCACTGTGCTAATCCAGTGCAGCTACTGTGTTAAGTCCCTGTATGATAGCACATGCAGACCAATGTCTGAAGCATTTCCCATTGTATATCTAGCCTTCTTTCCTAACCTTCTGATGATTAAAACTAACATTAGCAGAGCAAAAATGCACATTATTATTAACTTACTTGAACATTCAGTTGTGTTCTTATAGGTGCCATTTGCAGTGTTACTCCAGTTCAGTATATCAGCATTACTTATGCAAAGACATGCTCTTTTTCTTACTGCTTCTAATATTAAATTACATACATTGATGAAGCAGATCTCCGATATAAAATCAGATTTTTCAGTTGTTGTTTCATTTTTTTTTTCCAGGAGCCAGTGTTTTGTTTTTTTCCCACTGTGTTAATTTGCAGAAGCAGTATGAGCAGCAAACATTGCTTTTCTAGTGCAGAATGAGAAGAAATTGGTTACCACCTATTGTGCGTATCATCATTTCTTCATCACACAGAGTATGTGCTGATTTGCCTTTTTTTTTTTCGGATGTTTGTCCTTGCTTTAAACTAGTTTCTTAAATTTCCTGGAGGCTAATTTTTATGTAATCATCCTTGTGCATCGCCTAGTTGACTAAACACTTTGTATGTGTAAACATACACAAAACGTTTTGTGATTCATGTGAGAGTTGTACATACATACACTTCTACATGTGCACACGTACACACACGTGTGGCAACAGTAGACTCCTGACAAAATATTGAAAAGGAATATATAGATCTATGTGTATTTGTAAATATGTGAGTATATAGGTATGTTTCTATGTATTTGTGCATAAATATATTCTGCATATGCAAGGGAAAATTTCATAATATATCCAGTAATAAAATATCAGAACAGAAGGCTCCAAAAAATTGGCTGCTGATTCGTTCAGAAGTAAGTAGTAAAACGGAAGCAGCAAGTGGACAATATTATCTGCAATATTCAGACAACAAACACAGCAATACTTTGACTACAACAGCATGTAAAAGTAAATGAAATAAGATAGATGAAATGTGAGCATGAGTGCAGCAGTTCCAATTTAGTTAATTAGTCTGTATTCATGCTTCAGTGATAGTGCAATTATGCTACCTCATCCTTTCGTAAGCCTATTGTGCAAATGTTGCTATTATGTTCCTAGTAGCATATAAAACAGTTCATGATATGAACCACCTACAGAGATGTCATTACAATTGTGTCAATTTAACAGTATGTTTCTTAAAATTTATAATTATTTCTTTTCACGGAGAAGTGATTTGTGAACCTATTACTAGTTTTTTTGAAGTCAACTTGGTAATTTCTTGTGTGTTATATTAAACATCTGCTACTAAAGGTGTGATAATTGTACACCTACTTACAATGTTTTTTAAAAAAACTCAAAGTCTATATAGAATATATAATAATGCTAGAGTTTATTGAAATATTTTTTCAATTTTTTTTCAATAAATTGCACTAAATATTTAGAAGTATTAGAAGATCAAAGAAGCATAAATTAATCACTATATAAGTGATTCAATTTAAAAGTTACTTCATAGTAGTTTGTTTTTACTGCAGCAAACCTTATGTGTTTTTCGTTCCAAAAAATGACAACGCATACTAATTTCAGTGGCAAAAGACTATCTTAAAATGCTGGGGAAAGGAAACACCTTTATCCAGAAACACTGCATATTTAAAGTTTGCATGTCAAGTACGGAAGCTTTTAACTCTGAGTGAAACATTCATGTGAAATATTCACTCACAGGGTTGAAAGTAGAATATCCAAATCAAAATGTATTTCCTAAACTTGAGTTATAGAAGTAATACCAGTTAATAGTGGCAGTTTTAAAAATTGCTTTGTTAACCTACATTAGTTCTTATATTATTTTCCTGTTCCCACAAAATAGAAATTAACAGAATTATCATCACAATACCCATCTCTCAGTTTATCAATGAATAAACACTATTTCAAATTACTTAAATGTTGATGCTCTACTAGGCTGAAATAGTATTTCTTTTGGGAAAAGAAAAAAAAAACCATCAGTTTTCTATTAGAATGGATGCAAAATACATAGAGAAATGAGTTTGTAATAGGCTATCCTAATAAAATGCTGAAGTGTTAGTTTAAATTACAGAGTGGCTCACATTTCAAAAGCACAAAAGTATCTTTCTGCAGATGTTCCTCATCCAGTTTTGTATCTCCGTCACAAATAAGACCTAATAAACTAATAAACAATTAATCTATTCTTCAACCTGTGCTCTATTCTATTTAGATACATTTTCAGGTTTATAACATCTCTGTCTAATTAATCATTTGAGTAGAGCAGTATCTGAATATTTATTCAGGTATTTGAAGCATTTAAATGATCCACAAATGCAGGGGTTTTAGTCTACTTTCATATAGTTAGTTTGAGAAGATATTCTGTTTTAGCTGTTTCTCATTCTTTCAGCTGAACTGTGAGCACCTGACAGTGTTTCTTTTCCAACAAATATCAGAGTGATTTAGATACCCCGTGAGAACCAATGTCTGTAATCGTGAGTCAACTTTCAGCTGTATGTAGAAAGCTTCAACTTTCTCCTTCTGATCAGGTAGCATGTTACAAACAGCCACTGTGATGCCACTCATACTAGTCTTCCCCTTAATTTTTACCCATAAGCTCTCACTTGTTCATCAGCTCTCAATTCATTCATCAACTTATTCCATCTTTTGGCATCACCTGGGGATTTCTTGTATTGACATGTTTCTGTAATGGCTAGGAGAAAATAAAAAATCAATACTTTTACACTTAAATGAAAATACAATAATGTAGGAAAGAGGAAAATCTATCAAATGTGACAAAACATTCTTTTCCTATTTAAAACTTGAGAAAGAATGAAATGTCTGAGTATGATTTATCTTTTGCTAAAAGTATCAACAAAAGAGAATTGGTATATCTCTGTGTACAGATACCTAAATATATTACATTTTAAATATATATCTGAAGGCAACCAATTTTTTCATTTGATTTTATCCAGCTAATTATGAATAACAGTAATTAATGTACTACATTAGTATTTTATTCATTCAAAATAAAAAAGATTTCTCTCATTTCCAAACATTTTTGTAAGCATGAAGAGTAGTTAATATATTGTTTAAACTTATTTTCTAGTACCAAAGGAACTATTAATAAATGTTTTGTGTAACAATTTCAAAAAAAGTTTAGTATCCTCAGTAGAAAAGCACATACAAATAGTTTCATTTCTAATGCAGTTTTCATTGAAAATCCTTTAAAAGGCAGACAGCATCATACACAGAAAGATTTTTCTACCCCAAGTGTGGAGTTTTAATTTTGTCTTGATCTTAGCACCCTGCATCTACTTAGAAGGTCAAGAGAATAGTAAGTAAACGGAATCACGCAGTCATCCAAAATAATAGTTCTTAGGTCATATTTCTACTCATGTAGCCTTCTCTTATACTTGTTTTTTCCTGTACTAGAGATCTAAACTTCCATTCTGGTGATGTATGGAAAGCTACCTGGAGGGAAGGGTCAAACAGTTCTTATATGTAAAAACAGTTTAGTTCCACACACACAGAGTAGAGAAGAATAGTAACAGAATAACATGAGGTTTCACCATGTACCAGTCATACAAGCATTGATTCTAAAACCAAAGCAACTCTACTGTATCATTATATGCAGCGGTATCTTGTGTGGTCACGCATATTTGGCTAATAGTGTAGGTATATCTTAATGTACTCTAGTAGGTACTAAAATATCTATCCGTTGATATGACTTTGCTCTAGTTCGATCTAGGTTTTTAAGATCTTTAAACCGTTCCCTCAAATTCTCTGAGGAATGCATATTAGCTGTCATTCCGTGCATATGGGATCTGGATTAAGTACTATAGGCATTCACATAGCTTAAAAAAACAGTACATGTGGAATTGTTTACCTAGTGATTAGAAAAATATTATCTTTTTATCCACTGCTTGATTGAGTATATTAGTGTGTTTTTCTTTCAAAGACAACATCCTAAAAGATATTGTTTACTTGAGTGTAGCTCTTCACTTACTTCATAAAGAATGAAAGTAATTATTCCCTTGAGGATAAATATCTAGAGATAAAATCTATCAGAACTTGTCTTTAAATCAAACGTAAATGTCTTTCTGAAGCATTAACTCTAATACTTCCATATATATGTTCTTGCTATGTGAATGAGATGATTAAAATGTTTCCTTCTAAATTCAATATCTATTAATTTTTACAGAAATATGCATATGTTTCTACTGAGTCATGCCAGTATACACTGCTTAGACTCTGACAAGTAAGACAAAAACCAATCATGGAGAGAGAACAGAGATCAATATGTAATTTTAGTCCTATCACGAAAAGTATCCATCACAGATTTCAGTAATGGTTCCACAGAAAGGAATTACGGATCAAAACTGATTCTCTAATATCTGGAAAAACTTGTATATTATTACTACCCATCCCAAACTGTCTTACCCAAACTGCCTGGTATATAAAGGCCAGCTAAAGAGCCTCCACAACTATCCTTCCCATAACTAAACAAAGAAAGAAACAAACAACAACAACAACAAACCAACCATGGAACACATAATTTTTGCTTTCTCAAACATTTTTGTCGTCAAGTCCATAGATGTTGTCTCTGGAAAAAAAAAATCTTCTCTTTTCATAGATTGTTATTTTATTCCTTTTCCATACAGTTCAATTCATTGTCAATTATTTTGACCTGAACTCAAGTTTTCAACTCTGTCACATTGTATAGAAAATAGTTTCTTATGACTTCGCTAATATGGATAACACTTTAATTCAAGAAGATATGATTAAATAGATGATCAGAAGTAATGCCAATCAGCTAACTGGCCGCAATACACTGGATGTGTGCTTTTCAGTTTGTGACCTGAACATCAACAGAAGCCATATATTGGACCAGTTCTGCTCATTCTGGTCCTAAGAAAAATGTCAGAATATAGTATAAAATTGAGAAAATGAGCAGTTCCTCAAGTGGACTACAGTGGAATCCTTCTTCATGATAATGGAGATCAGGTCCTAGGTCTGGAGATATCACCATGTGGTCAGAGGAGAAGGAGCTCAGAGGAATGTTATTCCCTGAACAACTGTTTCCCATTGAACAGTTGGCATTATGGTTATGTTAATGCTTCTAATACTACCAGTAAATGTACATTCAGTTGGGATTTCAAGTCTTCTTTCAAGGATGAATAATTACAGTGGAAATGAAAGAATTAGCCAAAGACCAGAAAAAAACTGCCACTTGGTTTTGTTTCTTGAAGATGAAAAAATAAAAAAAAAAATCATAAATATTTATCTAGAAATTTTCATTATTTTATTATATAATAATGTTTATTTTTTCAGTGCAGATGGGATTTTTTATTCAATTCATAACTTATACAGAGAAATATCTGATAATCAGTATTAATTAATGAATAGTCTGTTTTCATCAAGAATTAAAATAGCAGTTCTAATAAAGTAAAAGACAAGCAGTCGAAGAATGGAATGGTGATTCAAATATTGATTGTTTGTTAAAAAATGTTTCATTAATGTTAATACTAAATAAACCACTATGCAAAGTACTAGAAAGGCAAAGAAATCATTATTGATAACATGAAGAAAAATTAAATGAATTTCTGCTATTCAGCATTTCCTACCTCAAGATAACCTTGAGTAAAGGGATACAAAAATTTAGCTTCTGTTATTGGAAATACATTCAGGAAAGGAAAAAAAAAAAGTTATTTTATATATACAGTCAAAATAAAAGAAGAAGATGCTATTCAGAATATTCAGTTTAAGCTTGGTAGTTACAAGTAAGCCACTATTTCTTCAATAGGAAATCTTTTTAAATAATACTAATTACATGACAACGATGAGAAAATACTGATTTTGTTGGGAAAGGGAGAAAAAATCACAGCATTGAAGATATGATTTAGAAATATTTGAGAAAACTGAACATTAAATAAAGTCCTTTGTGAAATGGTATGAGAAACATAAATTCTTCAGATAGTATCTTGAGGGTATGCTTATGTAGGGCAGTCTTTATACAATTTGTTTTTTAGACAACCAAGGATGTAACTTAGTTACAACAGAACTGATCTAAAGGCAGCTTCTAGTGTTGATTTCTCACATTATGCGCACTTATTTTGTATTTGGAACCTTCTTTGGAATTTACTCAAAGTTGCAAGTTTTGTTTCTTTTACTCTAGCTTTATCTTAGAAAGGGAATCATGGTTTTGAATTAATTTGCCACATATTTGCTGCTTTCTTGAAGTTTGTTCCTAGATACTTTATTTCTATGCAAGCTAAACACATAAATGCACACTATTATATATGGATATTCAGAGTTTACAATATAGGAGTCCTAAGAGCAGCATCAGGGCTATATAATCTTAAATATCTGCATACGAAATCTTCTTCAGATCCCTTTCCAGGTGCATGGCTCGTGGGGTCACTTTAATACACTCCCTCACTGAAGTCTACTCCTGATGTGGTTCTTTAATTGCTGCATTTACACTATTTTATTTGGTGCGTAAATTAACTTTTCCTGCACAGTAGTTGAATCATGGAATATAGCAGAGCATACGTTGATGCATGCTGAACAAAACCTAGGTAAACTTCCTCAGATAGTGTGAAAATAGATACTGATATAATCACTAGTAGTGACTAGTAAAAGCAGGAGCTACATATGAGGTCATACCTTTGCAACAAGTAACATGAAGTGTTTAGTTTCAGGAGATAGATCTATATCTTCAGATACATATTGAGAACTAGTCTAAGCTAAACCTTGAAAACATGACTCAGACAAAAGCTGCTTGATTTCCTCCATACAGCAAAATATTTCAAGCTCCTGTAAGCCAGTAAATATGGTTTTGCCATTACTTTTGACAGTCTGTGCTAGGTTTCCAGTGATGACTGGACTGCTGCGGATTAAGTGCCCATTGTCCAGTCTTGCTGAGCTTCAGTTCTGGGAGTGCCATGGGGAAAAGGGACTGTCAATCCCAGACTGCCCCAGGAGCAGGGGGTGGGAAAGCCTCTGGGGAAGGGCAGGGAGAAGGCAGCAGGCCAGAACAGTGAAGTGTATATAAATAAATCAAAGTGAATCAGAAGGGCCCTTCAACATGAAGTTCCCACCTCTCTGATTTAGGAAGACTGGTCCTGTCTGCTTGGGGTCTAGAAGGACCTCAGAAGGGTAGGCATAAGAAGAGAAATGTGATAGAGAATCATGTATTTCTGAATAACCATCTTAAGGGCACTGTTTTTAATGAGGTTATTCTGTAGAATTTGAACAAGTAACTGTGCTATAATTAGGATAATAATTGTTGTGCTTTAATTAGATTTAGATTTTATTTAAATTCTTATCTAACTTGAATGTATACATAAATATAAAGCATACAAATATGTACGTAAGATGCAAACCATATATGTAAGCAAACTTACCTGTAGCAATATAATATTATAT
>VXAB01011516.1:79877-93023 GCA_013399175.1 Odontophorus gujanensis
ATATATAATATAATATTTTGGAGTATTTTTCTTTCAGAATATTTTCTCCTTATTACTTCTTAATAATTGCCTTCTGCACCTATAAGCATTTTTCAATGAGATAATGTATTTGTGAGGCTATCGTTGTTTACTTTTCTTGAAAATGAAACTGATTTACATTATGATTGTTGGTTTGTATACGAGATGTGCTTATTATGATAATACCTACTTATCTACTACTTTCCATCTGAAGATCTCAAGTGGTTTACAAAGGAAACGAATATCATTACTCCTGTTTTACATATTTCTGTAGGAACTATTAGCTCCAGAAAATTGCATAAAGGACATTTTTAGATTGCTTATTAAAAGGATGACAAAGAGCAGAAGAATGAATAGCAAATGTACTCCTCTGACAGGCTGAATTGGAATTTAATAGGTCTTGGAAAGCCTCCCAGGAATGATAGAGTAGTTGGAAATCAAAAGGTTTTTAACATGTACATTGAGACAGCATCTAAGAATATTTTGTAAGAAAACAAACAGAACCACTGAAAACAGACAGATTCAGAGATATAGACAGATTTAACTGTTTAGACTTCTTACCCCTGAATAAAGTTATTGGGAAACATTTCAAAACTGACCTCCATGAATTTAGCCCCGAATAATTTTTTAAAAAACATGTATGATTATACCATGCAAATAAATGATGGTGAGGAATAATCTATTTTGTCCACTTCTCTCCCCTGCTTTTACTGAGTGGAATGAAAGACACCAGGAGTATTTTTCTTAGCATGTAAAATAGAAAAATGATTTAAAATAATAAATCTTGTCATTTAACTCTCATTAAACACTAACAAGATTCTAACTGACTAAATGCATAAGACTATTAGAAAATAAGAGTAGTCAGACAAAGTGCTGAATTTTGCTATTAATCAGCACTCCTGCTGCCTTACATAATACTAGATAACTTATTTGTGGGAAACAGAACAATAAATGTTTTTCCTACTGCATGATTTTTGTTACTGCTACAATAATGGAGGGGACTTCACATGACAAAGACAGCCTAATAATAATTTAAGAGCTAGTCCCTTAAGTTTTGACTGCTTCAACCATAATATTTACAGTTACATTTGTACCTTTCTGTATTGGCTTTTCAATTCCTTAAAACCTCAGGACTGTGTAGCAGAACCGAGACCATACGTATACAAACACCAAATTTCAAACAGATCTGTAGATTGTTTTCTGTGAGAAATTTAAACTTTCAGTTGCACTGTTAAAAAAATTATTTATATTTTACTATAATTTCAGGGAAATAATACATGTTCTTTGTCTCTCAAAGAAGTTGAATGTTTGAGAGAGAGAAAATTGCCTCTAAACAAAGTAAAAAATGAACACGTGTGCTGTATCTAAGCTCCTTTATTTGCTACATCTCTTGTTAAGAGGCAAAACGTGAAATCTGAAGGTATGCCAAAGAACACCTGTCTAATTGTTTTGACTCTATTAAATTTTTTGACACAAAGAACTTCATAATAAATTTTATGAGTGGAAAGATATTATTTTTTTCCTTCAGCAGTAATTTTAGTTAAGTGTTTAGAGTTCTGTTTTGGAGCTAGGCTTTCACTCAAGATATTTATACATATATTGCATATATAAATCTGGAAAAACAGGCAAACAAATCATGAAATTACATTTCAATACTTCTAAAACAACTAAAGTAAACAACACCAAGCACTGCCTTATGAAATAATTTCTGGGAAGTTCTTAAGATCACGACAAGAAATTTTAAGGACTAATCTCTAAAACCACATTACACATAAATGTAAAAAAAAAAAAAAAGATAAGAAATGTGCTAATTAAATCAGTAAAATATTCTACGTAAGTCAGCACTTCATGGAATTATATGGTATTACTCAGAGCTTCTCAGTTTATTTTAGAATTTCAGATATTGTTTTTAAGAACAGCTAATTACAAATTGAGTTCAGAAAGCTTACAAATATTTGTCCTGTTCTTGTATAAAGAAATCATGCTATCATAGACTTGAAATTCTGAGATAATCTTTTAACAGTAAAAAAGATCCTATTATGAAACTTTTCATTCTCATGCAGTAGAAACTGCTTAAAAACATCATGTTTCACAACAGAGATAAAATGCTGAGTTTTCCAAAAGGCAAATATTTATTTTTCTGTTTCTAACATGCAAGGGAAGAGATGCAGTTTATTGGAAAAGGTTTTGTAAATTTGTTTATTTTCTTCCTGGTATTTAAATGGTATTACCATAATAAAAATATTCTTTCTACTACTCTGAACCTTATTTTGCCCTTTTGATTCATGAAACACAGTACTCTATTAGTCCTCTTTAAATTTGCAGGACTTTCTAGATTATTATCATACTATACAAATTATCTTCTGGTTTTATTTACATACTTGTAGTTAACTATCTCAGTCAAGAATAAAAGTAAAAATGGAATAAATTTGTTGTCCAAGGCTGTTCATTTTTTTTTATTTTGTGTGTGTGTGAAGCTATCTTAAATCACATTTAATTGAAGCCAAATTAAAATAAAATATGAATTAATTTATCATACCAAGTAAACAACACAGTCAGGAACAAGGTATATGATAAAAAAATTGTACGATCATAGAATGGTTTGGGTTGGAAGGGACCTTTAAGATCATCTAGTTCCAACTCTCCTGCTGTAGTTTTATAGGATACATCCCACTAGACCAGGTTGCTCAAAGCCCCATTCATGGGGTTGAATGCTTCCAGGGAGGGTACATTCAAACACGTTGCCTTACAGTAGAAGATTGATACAAAAAGTCTTTAGATGTCCGTATAAGTTTTAGATATGTTTATGTTTCTCTGCTCTTGGTAGATAGCATTAGACAACCTTCATTGTGAAGTTTTGGGTGATGACAAGTAGAGAATAATCCAGTATATCCTTACACCCAGATACCATTCTGTTCCCCTTCTTATGCTGAGGATTTGTCATGAACTTTATTAGCGTTATAGTGTCCTCTTTCAAAATTTGTGCAAACTTTTGTTATTGCTAGATGTCTTCACTTGCATTTAACTGTTTTGTAAACAACTATTTTCTTAATGTAATCTAAAAGTCTATTCCCTTCCTTTCTTGGCTATTTTGTCTCAGGAATTCATCTTTTGCTGTCCTCACACTGTGTCAACCTGTATAATAAAAACATATGATTTAAATATCTAAACAGGTTAATTGCGTATGTCTCATTATGGGCTCCTAGCTGAGACTAGACATGAAAATAATCACTCTGGGGTGAAAGTCAGTTATCTCACTGAGGTTTCTTTCAGATTGCCCTCCAAACTAATTATAGCTCTGTAGATATTTTTCTCCAATTAAATTTCTGGATCAGAAAGAACTTGGGAAATTTGGAAGCTATGATGAACACAGAAAATGGTTAATTGGAAAATGAATGATTGATCTGTAAAAACGTATACACACACACCCAAAAATAAATAAATAAGGCAAGGGAACATAATATGACTTTAAAGGCATGCCAGAACACTTTCCACACGAGCATATGAAACAACTGACAAACATATGAAACAATCTTACATAGCATGGTTCCAGTATATAACTGTGCATATATATGTTATGTCCATAATGTCTTTGCATACATAACGGCCAACAGATTTATCTGATCCATTTAGGAGCTGTATCACAGAAAGAGTCAGAGCTCTTTGAAATCAATTTTGATTGTCTTACTTTTTGTGTCTTTTACCTCTGGGGATTAATTATGCACTGCATTTATTTGTATTTCCCTATTTTGAACTTTTACCCACCCACAGTAAAGAACTTTACTGTCCCTGGACAGCTTTCCCTTCAAAGAAGTTTCCTTTACATTCCTTCCAGGAAAGAACCTATGTGGTAGTATGACTGTCCTTTTCTTCTGTGTTGTTGATTCCAACTCCTTCAACTTTCTCCAAAGTCTACAGATATCCTAAAAATTAAAAAGCAAAAGAACCTGGGCTTGTGCACTGTCACACAGTCATGTACAATATTAAACATTAACAGCTATCCAGTGCTCTTTCAAAGACTGAAAAGAATTACAGGTCCTCTTTTCTGACCACTGTTGAGTGGTCTCATTCTTGAGTTTTCAACAAAGACAAGAGTAAAACTGATCCTGCCAGGCAGGGCCATTGTTCTTTATCTTCCCTCGAACCACCAGTAGGATCTTCTATCAAGTCAAGAGGTTTGAATATATTTCAACTATTTTCATNTATGTTCATCTCATTCTTGAGTTTTCAACAAAGACAAGAGTAAAACTGATCCTGCCAGGCAGGGCCATTGTTCTTTATCTTCCCTCGAACCACCAGTAGGATCTTCTATCAAGTCAAGAGGTTTGAATATATTTCAACTATTTTCATCTTCTTTAATGCAGAGTCTATAAAACTGAACAGTGAAATGAAAGTGAAATAGAGATTTATAAGGAACAGTTCAAGCAGATTTCTCCCTTTATACATTTCTATCTCCCAAATAATCTCTTCAGTGCCTCTAAAACCCTGCACTGCTATGGAAAAAATCACAGAATTAAAGCTTTAATAGTAGAATTGCTTAAATGTTGTTGGTACCTTAAGGGAAACTGTGTTTTAAACATATTTCAACCTGTCATCAGCTGGTTCATGAACTGCTATAGTCCTCTAAAGTGTCTCATGATTTGTTGAATTCATGCTGATGGAAACCACATTTCTTCATATGTGCACTCTTAGTTACACCATATTAAAATTGTGCAGTTTGTAAAAAAAAATAAAATAAAAAATAAAAAACTTTGATTTTACAGGTTGATAAGTTTTGCGCCCTGGGGAAACTGATTTATAAATATTTGTCTAATAAGGATAAAATAATTAAACCTATTACATAGATGAGACAAAATATATGTTTTCAAATATATTTGAAAAGTTTGTTGGGGGAAAACAGAATAACTCCAAAGTAAGTGGTCTACTTGAATGTTAACATAAGAAAAAATTAATGGTCACAAGATTCTTGAAACAATTATAGCTTCACCTTGGTGAAATCATGATAAATAAAATGTAGAATTTTTCTCTTTTTTATTTTTTATTAATCTTTTATAATATTGACATTGTAAAAAATTCAATTTTTCTTTTACATGGAAAGAGGAATCCTTTTCTTAGGGCTAATTCTGAAGCATGCTACCTGACAATAAATCTACTGGAGTTCATGTGAAGCCCTGTGTACAGAAACACTGAGAGGAAGGGTTTTTTGACCTATTTTTCTTTTTCTTCTAATCACTACATAGCTTTGTTCCTTATAAAATGTCTGAGGAGAAAAAAAAAAACAACATGCTGAATGTTTTGATTGTTCAACATTCAGAACTGTTTTTATGACAGGAAAAAAAGATAGCCAGTTGCATAATTCCATGTATATGACATTTCTAAGTCACAAGCTCAAGTTTATGTCCTTTTCAAATATATCTCAGTCAGTTTATGTCAGCAGAGTTCCATTCATCACCAATATAAACTCTACTTGAATTAAAATCAAGAGAGAAAATGTGGAAATCAAAAAGTGACAAGTTGTAAAATATAAATGTTTACATTTTGACCTTCCTTTGTAGAAGTCTTCCTAAGATGGTGTTTCTGAAATGCAGGCATTTTCTTTTTCCATGAGATGCAAGTCAACTCTTGTCCTTGTCTTCTGGTTCCCTTTTATTTGTCCTTAGCATCTTCAGACTCAGACAACACACTATACTGTCTCTGAATTTTTATTAAAACACTTGACTGGTGAGATGGTCTGTTCTACTATACACATATACATACACACACACGTACATATATATATATTTCCAATTCTAATATTCCTTGTGACCCTTTTCAGAGAATGAAAGTATCCATTATTAATGCCTTGGGAATGTGTCTGAAATCCTTGGATGCAGGCATAAAGCATAGATTAAGAGGATTTTTCTAACATGAGTAAAGATTGTAACTGTTGGATTAACCTAATATTTATTGGAATATGATACTCTGAATAGTGTGTATAGTTCTCAGAGTTCGTACAGCCATGACGGAAGTTTGCATGGTACTTTTTTGGTTTAATTACAAACATTCATTTTATTGCTTGCAGTTGGCTCCTTTATATGCATGTCTGAAACATGCCAATTTGAAAACTGGATAATAGGAATAGGGATTTTCTATTACATCCAATTATTTCTGAATAAACTATATAGTGTGTCCTGCTGTTAAGATGAGAGAAAATGATATTTCATGCAATTTTCACATCCAGATCCTATGAATAATTGATTCTGAAATTCTTTACTCTTAGCACGGAAAGACTGGTTTAAGAAAATAACATTTAATTTATACGTAGGCATGGAACAATAAGGAAGGGTTAACTTTTTTTTTTTTTTTTAAGTATATGAATCACCTTGGTGACAGAAAGAAAATAATCTGTAGCTGTAGTTTTCATGTACATATACTGTCCTCTTCTGAATTAAATTTTAGACTTGCCTAGCTAATGTGGATGTAGATTACCATCATAATATTTTGTCGCCTAGTAAAAGAATACAAAAATGTCTACCAAATGTTCACCATCTAACATAATAGGAAGTCAGAACTTTCTAAATGTTAACCAGAATTACACTGACAATTCATGGGATTTATTTTCCTTTGGTCACTTCTAACCACTATCATCCTTTGGAATAGATGGGAAGAAAAATCTCTACATGAGAACTACAATAGGCAGTTGTAACTGAAGTATTTATTTATAGAAACACATGCAATTTCTGGATTTGGTCAAATGGCCTATTGTGAATGGTTTGTGGGATTGTTCGGCTTGGTTCTGTGGACCCACGCCCCGGAAAAGGGGAAGGGAGAAAGGAAAAAAGTAAAAGGGAGATGGGCCTAAAAACAAAACAGCGGAAACAATTTGACGAGGATAGCTAATTTACTAAATAAGATAACAGAATGCAAAGTAGCACAATATAATACAATATAATTGGAATTGAAGCTAATAAATCAAATAAAATGAGAGAGAGTGTGTCCAAAAATCGAAGGCCTTATGCTAATGCTGAAGGTGAGACAGTTAGGGAGCGCTCCCTGCTGGATCAAAAAGGGAAAGAACCTGTGTCTCGTGACATGTGAACAGTATTTATCTTTCCCTCTGAGTGGAAAACAGAAAACAGAAAAACGCAAAGCAACGCAGAGTCCTCTGGGGTATGAAGTTCTTCTTCTCTTCTGAGACAGGTATACCTGGAACTACCAATGATGACAGAACTAGAGCATTAACCTTTGAACTCCCATTGTACTACATGATGTTATGATGTGGAATACCAGTAACAAAAAACATAAAACCATGACATTTGTCTACTACATTCAACACACAAAATTCATAAGGCATAAAAATCATAATTCATAATTCAAACTCCTCATATATCCTCCTTAAACAAGTCTGAGGACAGTAGGGAGAGAAATATAAAGTTGTGGTTGAGATAAAGGTGGAGAAGTCAGTTAGCAATTACTGTCAGAGGCGAAAGAGTTTGGGGAAAAAATCAATTTAGTTTGTTTGTTAATTAAAGTAGAAATGGATAGAGAGAAGAAAAAAAGACAAATCCTGAAACAACTCTTCCCTCCCTCCCAACACATTGACAAAGGTCACTTCTGCAGACTGCTGCTGCCAACACCTTCTAATTATAGCCAATAGAGTAGTGTACTGTAATCTTAAGAATAGGTGGAATATCAAAGGATTCCAGTACAAAAAATGAATTTGGTCTTACTCTGCTTTAAACTTATCAAGGATTCTCCTTCAAAAAGAGAGCTTGTGTCATTCTAAAACATGTGTTGCCATACTACATGATACAAACATTATATATAGTTAATTACTATTTCATTTACTTAGCTTTATAACAATAGGTTCAGAGTTCAGGATTTTTCTTGCTGTATGATCACAACCTACTTACTTACCCTCAAAGTAGAGAATAAATTAATAAAAATAATCTACAATCAATTTTAGTTCCAAAGTTTAGTTCCAAAGACGCGACCATTGTCTCTGGCTGTTTTCATTATACTAGAATACAAATTAACAAAAAAAAAAAGTCCATGGAACAACCAATTTAAACATAATGATTACAGTGTTATCACTAAAGTCTAAACAGTTCTAATCCAAAAAAAAGAAAAGAAAATAAAAAAAATCTCTGTCATGACAGACGTCATCCTAGGTGGGAAAACAAATAAATAACTGGTCTGCTTTTAACTTTTGGAGGTTTAAAAATTATGAATCACATCATTACTGTACTAGTTTCTAGTTAACCAAATGCAAGTTGAGCACAGACCTTTCTGTTTTATGGGACTGATGCCAAGGCACTAAAGTACTCACAGTTCCTGATGTAGTCTTTGTGACAAGATGTGATATGACATAAAGGCTTAGTATCCATGGATTCTGTTCGACTGTGGCATAAATGTAGACTATGATAACTTGTAAAGGGAGTCAATTATGATTTAGTGATTGATGTTTTAAACACCTACAATCTGATAGACTAAAGCCCCTTAGATTTTCAGTAGTTTGAATTTGGACATGCGAACTGTGGTTATATGCAACAGGAAATTTACTGCCTTCCTCTTTACTTGTTCACTTTTCCTATGGCTTCATTGCCACAAGGTCGATGTTATGATTTGTCTCAGAACCTGATGAGCCCCATGACAATATTTCCACATACAGTTATTAGGAGAATGGAACACAAAGGAGATAAGAAGGGCAAAAATGGAAATATTGCGTAAATATTTGAAGCACACATTTGTAAAGAAAAAATGTTATTTTCAGAGCCATCAGAATGTGGGCAACTTCTATGAGCAGATAAAATACCAAAAGAAGAAAAAGAAACACCTTAATTATTTTTTTCCTTACAGTTTCATCATGTTCATTGCCATTTAAATAATAGAGCCATCATAGATTTTTTTCATAAAGGGAACCTTGTGTCTTACATTGTAGAATGCTGTGTTACTGTAGTTTGAAATGTAAGTAGAAAATTACTTTTTTTTTTTTTTTCCTGGAAAATTAAGTCTACATCTTAAAATTTCAGCAGGGAGCAACTGTTTGTAAATAAGATGTAGCTGATTTTTAATATTTAGTTCTCACTGCAATAATAGTATGATCTTAACTGACAAAACATTGACTCCCTGCTGCTGTAATGTATTCTTTCTTGAGCTTTCCTGGCAAAAGCATTACAGGGGATTGGCATTTCATTAGTATTAAAAATAGTTGAAAGTTCATGAACTACTACTGATTTAAATAGCTGGTTTCTAATTTACTAGCTTTCATCCTATGAATCTCAAGGAGATAAAAAAAAAACTTCACCTCAAGATGGAGCAATTAACTTTAATTTCTCACTACAGTATTTTTTAAATGTTCATATTTCCACAATGGATAATCTGAACTTCTGTATATAAAAAAAAATTCTAAACAACAATTAGCTAATTAAATATGAAATAAAGTCATGGATGACTTTGGAACCGAGTTTTCTACTACTCCATCAGTGCATTACTAGCATGCTGTACTTAAACAAAGAAGTTTCTAATACGGTTCCTAAATTTAAGAGGAACTTAGTATGGAACATGACAATGAACTTTCATATCTAATTGCCACGCTGTACTTTCAGCTTCCCATAATTAATTCACATCTGGCCTTTGAAAGATTGCACAGAAACATTGTCAACTTGTTCTTTGTTTTCTTTGTGGAGGACATAGACACAAATCCTTTAGCATTTCACTAAGGAATAGCATGGTTTCTTAAGTCAAAGACAATGGTTTTCATGATTACAGAAGAGGGCAATTTATAGCCCAATTGTATTCGCAGTGACTGTAGTGGCTTGTGTAATTTACTGGTTTTAAAAGACAAATAAGGCTTTGAGCAGGTCAAAGTTAGAAAAGTTTGTTTCCCTGAATGGTGTGTATGAAGAATTTTACTGAAGAAAGCATTTCCTTTCTATATCAGTGATATATTCAGGTCACAGTAGTTTCCACATTGAACAAGGTATCTCTTCAGGAACATGCGTACATGGTGGGTTCACTAAGCAAATAAAAAAAAAAAGTGCCAGAAAATCAACTGTTGCCATGTTTGACACAGGGCTTATTCTGTGTCCTATGGAGCATTCGTAATTTAGTGTTTATTATTTGAAAATAAATGATGAACAAGTTTCTTTTGAGTTGCAAACACTTTATTCAAATGGAGCAATATATTTCCCTTGTAGTACAGTAGCTGTTCATCTTTTCTGAGACATTTATTAATGAGTGACAATCATTAAAGGACTATTTTTCACAATACACAGAATGATTCTAGGCACTAATGCTTATGCCATTAAATAATATGTTCAGAAATATTTAAAATCTCAATTGAAATTCCAGAAGATAATTGGGCACTAGGCCTACCTGAAAGCTATTCAGCTCAGCACTTAGCAAAGTTACTCAGCCATTGTGTCCCAGAGATCATCTACCCTAACACTATTCGACCTGGGCTGCAAAACAGTTTCCCGGGCACAACCTTCTTTCAGACACTGAAACTAATTGCAATACCAGTAAGGGAAAACTGCATTAATAATGATGAAATTTTGAAATCAAGGATAAACTTTTTGTATTACTGCAAACAAGGTAGATTTCTCTAACAAAATCATGAGCTCATATTGTTTGCTATTAATGTAGTCTGCACCAATGACCTTTCATTTCAATATAAATAGCACTTAAAAAAATTTTAGAGTGAATCTCTGTCTCTTGTTAGCAAGCTTTTCTGTACTGCAGGTACTGTACTGCAAAAACACGGCCTTGAAGTCCAGGCATACTGCCAGTTGTTCTGGGATATTTGTAAACATTTTTTAGGTGCTGCTAGCTTGTTTTAGTAAACAGAATAAAAAAAAAAAAGGTTTCTATTTTAAAACTGCTCTTAAAGGGACTGCATTTCATCGTTTTCTCCCTTGTAATGCTCAAAACGTACTGGGTCTTAATTAAGTTTGCCAGTCTGATCTATGGAGCTTAGTACCTTTATGATAAACTAAAAACACTGATGGAATACCAATACTAAAAATCAGAAAATAGTTTATGTGCTAGAAAAGCTCCTTAACTGATAGTTAATAGGCAGGTTATAATTCATCAGGGTTTATAGTACTTCCTAGAAGTTAGGTATTGAGTGAAATTATGTAGATTAAACATGGTTGCAGTCTGTGACATTATTGCCTAATAGCAGGAAAAATGTGCATTAGTAAGTATTAGTTTGCAAAAGTAAATACAAATAAAGAAAACATGCTATACTTCTAGGGTATATTAGAGAATAAAAACTTAATGTTTTCCCAGATTTTTTTAGCGTGCCGAATTTCCTCCCTATATCCAGTGCTTTGAATGGATAACTAGAGTATTTTTGTTACATAAAACGGAATCTCGGTTGCTAGAAAAGCTGTACCATGCTGAAAAATTTAGAGATTGCTTTCAACAGCTTCTCTATCAGTTTCAGAGAACGTACCAAAAGGAAGAAGTTTGCTTTTTTGCTCCTCTTATTCTAGAGAAGGCATGTCCAACCCATAGCCCACAGGCTGCATGCATTCAGTAAAAAACATTTTACTGAATTTAGGAACAAGAGAGAGAAGATAACTGATGTGCCATTAAGGAGTAAACTCATAACTGCATAGCGCCTAAACTCATAACTGTGCTTCTGTCCAGAATAAAAGAAAATATGTACAAAGTAAGAAAAGATAAGTGGATTACATTCTCTAATTACATTTTATTCACATTAAAAGCGCTCTTTAGATAGAATACTTAATCTATTGTTTAATCAAAAGAAAAAACTGTTTAAAAGGAGAGGAGAACAGTCTCTAATGCTGGATGGAGTGTTATGGTACTATTAAAAACTAAATAGCATCAAAAACACATTATATTTCGAAGAGGAAGAAGTAAAGCGCAGAGCTTCCTACACATAATACAATAAGGATAATGTTCAGTTTCCATTTATAAACATGTTAGAATATTCTAGAGAAACAAACCACTATGAAAATGAAATGTTAGGAGATGTTCTCTATTCTTATAAAGGAAGGGAAGAAAGCAAATGGAAGATCACAGAAATTTAGAAAATCTTAACTCATAAACGTGAAAATGGGTTTACCTTTCCTATATTCAGAAACTGTTCAGTTACAGTTTGCAGACCATGCACTAACAATATGCTACTGTTATCCAAATATACTGTGAAAAGAAATCTCATAGCCGTAAACTGGGTGAAATGAAATCCTTAGTTTTCTCTGGTCTTTGGAATTTGGGTTCCATAGAAAGAGATAAATCTGAAGGGACAGAAATGGGTTAGAAAGAAAACATTGCAAGTTTTTCATACTTTATTTGTCGAGACAACACTTAAAAGCAGCAACTTTATTTCAGATAAGAGGTTTTTATAAGCTCTTAATAACTTTATTATGTTACATAATTTGCATTTCAGAGTTACTTTGTGGAAAGAAGATCATTACATCAGTCAACAAAACATTTCAAAAAGTCTGAATAATAACAGCAGAGGGAGAAGAATAACAATAGGATATAGAAGTATATCCACATGGTTAAAAATTAGAACAGAAGTAAATACTTTACTGCTTGATAGAGGAGCCATGATTGTAAGCTATCAGTAAGAAAATCTGTTGAACAACAGTTCAACAGTTTCTAATTGAAAATCTGCAATGAATGTGTTTGTTTTCCATTTGTTGGTGGTGTTTATTTTTCTTAGCCCATTTTTTATATTGTTATTTTAACCTGCTCTTCAAACTTTTCTTCATGTATTTAAGTGGACAAGAGCTACTCTGAAAGCCATGTCTCCTATTTTATGATGCTGGCTGGCCCACAACATCATGACAGTAGATGTAATAGTAGTAGTAGCAGTAGTAGTAGCAGTAGCAGTAGTAGTAGTAGTAGTAGTAGCAGTAGTAGTAGTATGGCAGTAGAGGTTGAACCTTCCTACCAACATTCCATTACATTTTGTTGCCATGTGACAGATGGCAGCAGAGGGGAAGTCTGACAAAATGATGCCTGACATAGAATTGAGTATGAAGCAAAAATGCATCATTAAATTCCTCCATGCAGGACAGATAGCACCCACTGACATTCATTGATGCCTGCTGAACACTTACGGAAACCAAACAGTAAATGTGAGCCCAATGCGGTTGTGTGTTTCAGCAGTGG